>PVKV010039089.1:0-13346 GCA_004027835.1 Alouatta palliata | reverse complement strand
GCAAGTGCTCATGTGAGCGGGTGTTTCTGAAGCAGGTGCAGTGTGAGCGGGTGAGTTTCTGAAGCAGGTGCGGGTGTGAACGGGTGAGTTTCTGAAGCAGGTGCAGTGTTAGCAGGTGAGTTTCTGAAGCAGGTGCTGGTGTGAGCAGGTGTTTCTGAAGCAAGTGCTGGTGTGAGCGGGTGTTTCTGAAGCAGGTGCAGTGTGAGCAGGTGAGTTTCTGAAGCAGGTGGGGGTGTGATTGGGTGAGTTTCTGGAGCAGGTGTGGGTGTGATTGGGTGAATTTCTGAAGCAGGTGCGGGTGTGAGCAGGTGAATTTCTGGAGCAGGTGCTGGTGTGAGCGGGTGAGTTTCTGGAGCAGGTGTGGTGTGAGCGGGTGAGTTTCTGGAGCAGGTGTGGTATGAGTGGGTGAGTTTCTGAAGCAGGTGCGGATGTGAGTGGTGAGTTTCTGAAGCAGGTGCGGGTTGAGCGGGTGAGTTTCTGAAGCAGGAGCAATGTGAGCAGGTGAGTTTCTGGAGCAGGTGGGCTCATCTTGAAAGCTCTGTCTTGTGAACATCATAACTGAACAGTTAGTGTTTGAGTTTTTATTTTTGCAGTGATTCTTATACCGCAAAAATGTGGCTTTTTCTGTTTTTTTTTTTTTTTTTTCTTTCGTTCTCAGAGTTCACCAGCACTGGTTTGGAAGCAGCAGAAGCTAACATTTTTCCAGCAAAATCACCCAGAATTCTGTCTGAACGCCAGTGCTTTCTTGCCATGAGAATTTACAGTCGTGTTACTACACAGACTGTATTTGTGTAGGTCAGCACGTCCTGAGGATCTTCTCTGTCCCGGGTGTCACGGATGTGAGGGAGGAAATGAGCAAGGCGCACCCACAGCTGGGTGTGGACAGTTGAGGGACATCTCGATGGGGTCACAGGCAGGGGTGGCAGGGAGTGGCTGGGAAGGCGGCTGAGCTGTGGGGAGGGGGCAGAGTCAGGCCCCACACGCCAGGCCCCGTCCACCTGGGCTGTGACCCTGGAGGGGGTGTCTTCCTGTCCCCAGGCCCCTGCTGCCCAGGAGCCCGGCTGCCTCCAGGAGGGTTTGGTGCAGGAAGGGCATGAGCAGCCAGCAGGAGACGGTGATGGTGGGCATTGGACGGGCAGGAAACACAGAGCTCGGAGCCCTGTTTTCATGAAGGAGAAATGGGGCAGAAGGCCGAGGGGCAGGCGGTTGGGGGGCGGGTGGTGGCAGCGCTGTCATAGGAGCTGGCTGTGCACGTGCTGAGGCTCAGGGGTCACTGGGCAAGGGAGCAAGGGCAGCCATGGACCTGGCCGAGCCTGGGTGCTGGGCAGACTGGGAGGGGTACAGGTCTCTGTAGTGGGGAAGGGGTGGGTGGTGGAGCTGGGAGAGGGCCCCAGGCTCTGTCCATGGGCTGCTCGCTGCCCGGAGAAGGCAGACTAGGGATTACCACTTGGGCGTCTTGGTTCAGTTTCTTGGAGATGGTGAAATTAACCTGACATGGGAGCACCAAGTAGTGCCTGCAGGGCCACCTGGATGCCACCCCCTGTGCTCCCGGCCTCGACAGCAGGCTTTGGCTGGCCTCGCCTTCCACTTATAGTGGCTTTGGGAAAACTAGCACTTAGCACCAGCCGAGGCTAGCCGGGGCCTCAAGCAGTTTCCAAACAGCCACAGGCTCCAGCTGCCCAACCCCACCAGGGCGCCCGGCTCACAGTGCTGCGGGCACCACACAGCAAGCCCAGGGCAGAGACTGCACCTCGAAGCACTCAGCCACTGAGGGAGACGCAGCAGTTACATAATGCGCTGTGATCGGCACTATTTTTAGCCACCATATGTGCTGTCTTATGAGCTGAGCTTTCCCTAATTTGGGGTGTTCTTTCTTCTTTTTTGGATGCCTTCAGCATGGCTTGGAATCGAAAAATAAGACATTGGAAGAGGCAAAATCCAGTGTTCCCAAAACCAGGGTCCCTGTGCCTCCATCCAGAGGAAAGCCCGTGTGACGCCGAGGCCGTGCGGGAGCAGGGTGTGTTCACTGCTACCCACGCAGGGGCTCAAGCACCCAGCAAGGCAGGAAGGACCAGAGCCTCCTCTGAGAACTCACACGCCCCTTCTCCCTGAGTCCAGCAGTTGCACAGTCCTCAGATAGATGCATCTTTTATAAAATGCTGTTGCAAAATCTAACCCTGTTCCACTGTACCATGTGTGTGTGTTCACACTTTCTGATTCTGTGATTTATTTTTGGATTTTACATATTCGTGTTTATATCAAACTAAATCCAGATCCTCAAGTATGTGGCTGGAGAAAGTGAATCTAATTTTTAGTCTGCATGGGGCCAGAACTCTGGTTTTCCCTATGATTTCAGTGCAGTCTGTGTGTGCAAGAACGGTAGAAAACGAGGTGTCTGAGGGATCCGGGACTTCTGGGTCGCCCAGCAGATCCCTCGCATTGGCAAAGTACGCTTGTATGTGGCCCTGCGACTGGACCCTCCCCTGTGCCAGCTACTGGGGCTGCGGAGGAGCTGACCACGGGGGTGGTGGGAACGGTGGCGGTGGGAGCGGTGCTAACTCCAGGAGGACTTCTCAGTGGAGGTGATGCTTGATGGGAGCCTGACGGGAGGAGGAGTTGTTCAGATGGAGGGTGGGGGGTGAGGAGCTTCCCCTAGAACACAGAGCAGCTCTGGGATGAGGGTTGAGAGCGGGGGCTGCCAAGGAGAGACAGCCAGGTCCGTGTGCCCCTCTCTGAAGAGGCAAGACCGTCCAGCAGGGCAGGGAGCTGAAATGCACGATGAGTGACTGTGGCGACTGGGGGAGCCCAGCTCTTCCCACTGCGGCTGAGCTTTCTCAGGACAGCAAGCACCTGCTCAGTGAGCACAGCCCCGGGGACCAGGACCTGCCGGGTGTCTCCTGCACACCGGCTGCTGTGGCAGATGGATTTCAGCACACCCAGCATGTTCACCAACCCCAACTACAGGTGGCGGAGCTGGGCTTCGGGTGACAAGGGAACCTGCCGATGGGGTGGGGCGGCTCTGGGGCCAGCCTGGGCCTTCCTGTCTCTGAAGCCCGAGCTCCCTCCCTGCTCCGGGGGTCCCAGGGCCACGGCATGGGCGGTGCTGGTTCATGCAGAGTATTGTGGAGTAGGCAGCCCTTGAGGCTTCCAGCAAGAGAGATCTCAGCAGCTGCGGCCCCTCAACCGTAAGACATGAATCCATGACGCTGAGAGCGTCCATTTAAGCGACTGTCCCTCATCCAAAGGGACACTCCTCTGATTTCGGTGAGGATCTAACAGCCTTGAGGATCTCTAGAAGGGGTGGGAGATACAGAGGCCCCTGCCCTTTCTCAGGGTGTGTTTCCTGGAACATGGAATCCAGGCGTCTAGTAACGTCAGCACCAGTCACTCTGTTCTTTCTTGAAAGACCTCGGAGGGACACGGTGGATAAAAGGTCCTCTTAGTCCAGCTCTGCCGCTTGTGTGTGAGTATCTGGAACCAGGCCCTTGACAAGAAAAGGAATTCATGTCTTACAGTTTTCAGGCCTTACAGTTGAGGGGCCGCAGCTGCTGAGAGCTTGCTGGTGGTCCCCGAGGCGGTGGGGGGCCCGCCTGGCAGGGACAGTGAGCCAGCTCAGGGCTGCCTTCCCCTGCTAAAGCCACGAGGCCCCCACCCACCGCCCTGTATCCATGAATGCATTAATCCACCACAAGGGTGGGGCTGTCCTGACCCAGTCGCCACTGCCTCTCAATGCACCGTGAGTTTCAAGGTTTCACAGGGATGAACGTTCCATCCACAGCAAATATATATTTCAGAATTGCTAAAAGAATCGATTTTAAATGCTCTCAGCACGGAAAAATGGTGAGTGGGCGAGGTGACGGAGCAGTTAATTGGCTTGATGTCATCATCCCACCCAGGATACCTACAGCGAAACATCACTGTGTCCCATGAGAGTAGTACGGTCATGATCTGTCAGGCAAACATAGAAACATGTTTTTAAAAAAGATGAATAGAGGAAAGGAGCGAGCTCTGGGACCCAGGCTCACTCGGGAGCTTTTTCTCACAAAGAAGAGGAAGGAGCCCGGGGGTCCCTGAGACCAGGTGCCTCTCGAGGCTCCATGGGAGGGGCCGTGGATCCCACAGGCCATGCCGACTTCCCCGACAGACACACCCAGAGCCAGGCCTTGCCGGTGAGGGGCGGGGCTGCTCGCTGAGGCTTCTCCTGTGCTGCTCCTCACTCCCCTTCATGCCTGGAGCCACGGTATTTGCCTGGTTTTTTTTTTTTTTTGCAGCTCAGAGCTCATGGCGCGGGAGGCAGAGCCCCTGCATTCGGGTGGCCGAGGGTTTAAGGTTGGATTGGGAGGAGGGAAGATGCGGCTGCTCCACACGTGGACGAAAAGAGGCATGAGCCGCAGCAGCCCCGTGTCTTTTTCCTCTCCACTTCCAGTTTAGAAACATTTGCAGCCTACAGAAAACTGGGAGGGCCTCACAGTGAGCACTGACGTCTCTGTTCCTTAGCGGTGGTCGTTAACAAAGTGCCCATTTGTGTGTGTGTTTGTGTACAGAAACACAGACACACATAACACACACGCAGACACACACAGATGCACATAGACACAGATGTACACACATGACAGAGGCACATATCACACAAACACATATCTCACACACCCAGACACACACATATATCACATACATAGACACACATAGACACAGACATGTACACATATCACACATGTCACACAGACACGCATACATCACACAGACACCCACACAATCACATAGACACAGACATGAACACACATCACACAGACATACACACAATCATATAGACACACACAGAGACACAGACATGAACACACATAAGACAGACACACAAACACATGACAGACACACAGACATCAGATAGACACACAGACGTACACATATGACGGACACATATCACACAGACACACGTCACATAGACACACACAGACAGATACACATATCACACAGACACGTCACACAGACATGCACACGTCACACAGAAACCCACACAATCACATAGACACAGACACGAACAGACATCACACAGACACACAGAAATACACATCACACAGACACACACACAATCACATAGACACACACAGAGACATAGACATGTACACACATGACACAGACATGTACACACATCACACAGAGAGACACACATCACAGACACATGTAATAGACACACACACAGACACAGACATGTACATACATCACACAGGCACACAGAGACACACATCACAGACACACACACACGTCACACAGACACCCATACAATCACATAGACGCATAGACGCAGACATGTACACACATCACACAGACATACATATCACACACACCCAGAGACACACACATCACATACGTAGACACACACACACATACAGAGACACACATTACAGACACACAGCCACGTAGACACACACATAGACACAGACATGTACACACATGACAGATACAGAGACATCACACAGACACACACATCACATAAACACACACAGACACAGACATGTACACATATCACACAGACACACATATCACACACACCCAGAGACACAAATGCACACATCACATAGACACACACACATATGTACAGATACATCACATAAACACACACATCACACAGAGACATGCACACAGATGTGCACACATCACACAGACACACATATATATACATATATACACACACATCACATGAACACAGACACACACACACACACACACACAGAGACACACACACACCTTTTGCTGGTGAGAGCTGGCCCCGCCATCGTGTCTGTTTATCCCGGATTGCTGTCATGGGTGTCTCCCAAGAATAGCCTTCCCACTGCGTAACCACAGGAAAGTCAACATCGCGGCAACATGGCCCTCTGGTCAACCACACATGGGGATTTCTCCACATGCCCCCGTCACGTCCCTCCTGTATTTTGTGAAAATCCAGGCCCACTGAAGGGCAATGCGTGCGCCAGCTGTCAGCCCTTCTCGGCAGTCTCTAGTCCACCCAGTTGTTCGGTTTTGTTTCGCTTTCTGCCTTTGTGAGACTGAGATTTGCCAAGGGTTGAAGCCAGTTGCTTTGTGCATGTCCTTTCATCTGGTTTCCATGTAATTAGGTTCCTCATGGTCCTTTGGGGTGGGAATCCTGGTGGGTGAGCTTCTGAGGCAGCCCGTGGAGACCCAGGATGCCCATGTGTCCGGTGATTGGAGCGTTCTCTTGTGCTCACAGGGCCGGGGAGGCTTCCGGATTCCCCCTGGAGAAGGTACCTCTCCTCTGGGTCATCAGTGAGTTACGTGTGGTCTGTGTGTGTCTCTGTGTCTGTGTGATGTGTGTCTCTGTGTGTATGTGTGTCTATGTGATATATGTGTGTGTTTATGGACGTATGTGTGTGTGTATATATGTATATGTGATCCTCAGGATGGGGTGAAGGTCCCGTGGCTGAGGTATCCACTGACCATTTCCGCCTGAGTGGGTGGTGTGCAGTGGTGGCCGCAGGGCTGGCTGTGTTTTCGAGGAGAGCAGTAGGTACCTGGCGTCTGCATCCACACCTGCCTGGGAGCCACCTCCATTTCTTACCCCACCACCTCCCACGTCCCTGCAGCTGTCTCCAGTGCTCTTCCCTCTATTCTCCGCCTCTGCAGGGTGAGGTTTTGCACTGACTGTGTACAGAAACACATACACATTACACACAGACACGCACAGATACACAGACACAGACATGGACACACATGGCACAGACATACAGAGGCACACATCACACAGACACACACAGACACACAGTCACTTAGAAACACAGACATGTACACACATCACACAGACACACATATCACAAGCACCCAGAGACATCCACGCCCCTTCAGGGTCCTGGTCCTTAGGGAGCTGGTTAACAGGGTGGCCAGAAAAACAACTGAATACTCCTCAGCTCTCCATGTGAGCTCTGGATTCACACGACTCCGAATCCGTGAGATGCGAGCAGCACTGGATAGAACCTTGGCAGAATTTTGCTAGCATCTGCTGAGAAGCTGGTGGGGAGATCCTGGGGGTTGGCTTGAGCTGTGGGGTGAGCGTGGGAGAGACAGCGAGTTCCCACCCATCAATCAATCAGCAGACTGTCCCATTTTCATAGCAGTCTCCACCCAAATGTCATTGGAGTCCAGTCTCAGGATCCCGGATGTACGCCTGTTCTCCAGGTCTGGTTCCTGTGAAATTCATGGAGATTATTGTACATTCTCGAGTGGGAGTGCACTTGATGTGTGTGTGCCAGTTCTCCCTGTATTTTCTCCCAGGCTTTCTAGAGGAACGTTTGCGAGCAGACCAGTCCCCAAATGGCCGTGCTGTGGTTTAGGACTGGTTTTAGGAGCCACGGCCTCACACACATGGCAGCGGCCATCCTGGGCGCTCACATCCAAACATCTGCAGGAACCGTGTCCATGCTCGCTGCGTTCCTCACCCGGTCAGTGTCTCTGATTCAGCCTCTGAAGTTTTTTCATCTGTTAACACTGAGACACACAAACTTTCAAATGCGTATTTTTATATAAGCTGTGTTTCCTCTTCGGCTACTGTCAGACAGGTGTAATTGGTGAGTTTTCAGCTGCTCTGAAATTAAATATGTAATGTTAGGCTGGATAGATGTGGCTTTGAGTGGACCTCAAGGAAGGTTATTTGAACTTGGGGAGGGTTTTTCAAACAGGGTTCCCCAAAGTACCCAGTTATCAGAGTTCCCAGCGTGTCCTGCTGGCTTTAGCTGTGCTGGTAAATATACATAGTGATTATGTTGTGAGTCACTAAGAATATTAACTCAGAAACCAGTGAACTTTTTCTACCTCCACATTACAATCCTGTGGTCATCACACGTGTCTGTTACCAAATTCATCCGGATCAGCCCAGAAAATGAGCAATATTGTTTTCATATTAAATAGAAACCTATTATAATCTTATGATTACTTTATTGTTAAATAATTTACAAAACGACTTGGCAGCCCCATCCCAAATTCTTCACCCAGTTACCATCTATACTTACCCCATCTTGTAAAATGAAGTTTTTGTTTTAGACCTTTCCCCAGCTTTTAACACAAATGGTCAGCTCCAATTCGGAGAAAATTTAATTTGCTGTTATTTGTATTCAGAGTATGTGTTTGTGCACAGTATTAGCACCTTTTCGCTCAACTAGCATCTTGCAAATATTCTATTTAATATAATGATCCAACAATTTTAAACAAAAAGACTAAAACCGAGCCAGGGAAGAAGGGCCGTGGCAGAGCGGGCAGAGCCTCCAGGGACCGGCGGGCCGTGCTGCGGAGGGACGCCTCGCTCCCAGAGGCTTCAGGGGCAAATTGAGCTGCACCTGCTGGAGATGCAGACACCTGCCCCCTGTACACCCGGCTTCATCTCCGAGCTTCAGGCTCAGCCTGTCCTAAAAGATCCAGGTGATAAAAATGACAGCAAAATTTAGAAGAGCATGACTCATTGCGGCTCGAGGGAAAGACTGGTTTTCCTCAAGTAGTGGTGGCTGATTTCACAGTGGTGGCGAGGGATTTTCAGTCCTCTCGTTGCTGAGAGACACAGCCTGCCCTGAGGCGTCCCACCTTTCGGGGCCTTGCTTCTCCAAGAACTGCCCAGGCGTCCCGTCCACCAGGAACGCACTCCCCGCAGATGCTCAGCTCATGACTCCCTGCTTGTAATTCGGCCTGTCCGTCACAGCATCTCACCCACGCGTGCTCCTGCCACAGGTGAATGGCCGTGGCCTTAGTCTGCATCCAGTTGTGTGAGACGCTGGGGCCGAGAGGGCTCAGATGCAGGCCCCTCCAGAGCACTTCCCTGAGGCCCGTGGGTGGAGGGGATGGGTGTGGAGGGCAGTGGAGGCAGGAGGATCCGCCGGTAGCCAGGTAGCCATCAGCCTCCCCTCCCTCATCCACTCGGCAGAAGACACCCACAGAGCACCTGCCAAGTGTACTGGCCACTGAGGGCTGTGGTCCCTGCACTCCCCACGCAATGCAAATGAGACAGGGGTCTCCATGGGAGGGGCCCTGTGGGAAAGGCGTGCACTGTCCACCCAGCGACAGGACAGTGTCTGCCTGCCCTGGACGGGGAGGACTGCCGCCCAGCAACAGGACAGTGTCCACTCACCCTGGACAGGGAGAAAGGCTGCCCAGCGACAGGACAGTGTCCACTCACCCTGGACGGGGAGGGCGGCCGCCCAGCGACAGGACAGTGTCCACTCACCCTGGACGGGGAGAAAGGCCGCCCAGCGACAGGACAGTGTCCACTCACCCTGGACGGGGAGAAAGGCCGCCCAGCAACAGGACAGTGTCCACTCACCCTGGACGGGGAGGGCGGCCGCCCAGCAACAGGACAGTGTCCACTCACCCTGGACGGGGAGGGCGGCCGCCCAGCAACAGGACAGTGTCCACTCACCCTGGACGGGGAGAAAGGCCACCCAGCGACAGGACAGTGTCCACTCACCCTGGAGGGGAGGGCAGCCGCCCAGCGACAGGACAGTGTCCACTCACCCTGGACAGGGAGGGCGGCCGCCCAGCGACAGGACAGTGTCTGCCTGCCCTGGACGGGGAGGACTGCCGCCCAGCGACAGGACAGTGTCCACTCACCCTGGACGGGGAGGGCGGCCGCCCAGCGACAGGACAGTGTCCACTCACCCTGGACGGGGAGGGCGGCCGCCCAGCGACAGGACAGTGTCCACTCACCCTGGACGGGGAGGGCGGCCGCCCAGCGACAGGACAGTGTCCACTCACCCTGGACGGGGAGGGCGGCCGCCCAGCAACAGGACAGTGTCCACTCACCCTGGACGGGGAGGGCGGCCGCCCAGCGACAGGACAGTGTCCACTCACCCTGGACGGGGAGAAAGGCCACCCAGCGACAGGACAGTGTCCACTCACCCTGGAGGGGAGGGCAGCCGCCCAGCGACAGGACAGTGTCCACTCACCCTGGACAGGGAGGGCGGCTGCCCAGCAACAGGACAGTGTCCACTCACCCTGGACAGGGAGAAAGACCGCCCAGCGACGGGACAGTGCCCACTCACCCTGGACGGGGAGGGTGGCCGCCCAGCGACGGGACAGTGTCCACTCACCCTGGACGGGGAGGGCGGCCGCCCAGCGACGGGACAGTGTCCACTCACCCTGGACGGGGAGGGCGGCTGCCCAGCGACGGGACAGTGTCCACTCACCCTGGACGGGGAGGGCGGCCGCCCAGCGACGGGACAGTGTCCACTCACCCTGGACGGGGAGAAAGGCCGCCCAGCGACGGGACAGTGTCCACTCACCCTGGACGGGGAGAAAGGCCGCCCAGCGACAGGACAGTGTCCACTCACCTTGGACGGGGAGAAAGGCCGCCCAGCGACAGGACAGTGTCCACTCACCTTGGACGGGGAGGGTGGCCGCCCAGCAACTGAGCCCTTAGTTTATGCACATGGGGCAGAGGCACATCTCTGGTTTGAATTCCCGCAGGGCAGTCAGGTGAGCTGAAACGCACCTCGCGGTGGACGTTTGGGTGCTGAGGACAGGCTTGTCAAGGTCTTGCTACTAGGATCCCACAACTGTGGAAAAGGCATTGGTTAATCCTGAGTGGGGTCCCAGCCCCTTGTGTTGTAATCCCAGAGCTGGGGTGGAACTTGGGGTGCGTGATCTAGAATTCCCGCCTGAGACCATGTTGTCAGCAGCAGAGATGAGCCCGGGCGTTCCCTGCAGCCGATGTGGCCGGAGCACCCAGCCTTGGCCCACATCCCATGGCCCCCTGACTTCAGACCCTCCCCCAGCTTCGTGACCTCAGGGCTTTCCTACGGCCCTCACTGGGCCAGCCTGGACCTTCCAGTGTGGCCGGGTGACACCCAGCCAGGACATCTTGGTGACTCGGTCACTCAGTCCTCGTGCTACATCCCTTTCCACTTCAGGGCAACGCCACCCTTTTCTGTATGTCGTACTTTAGGTGCATTTAACCTCGTTATCCAGAAATCAGACTCAGTTGCTTCAGTTTCCTTTTTGGTGACAGGGTCTCTCTGGGTTTCAGCGTCTGGACATAACTTGGCGTCGAGAGCAGCTGTCGCTGCACGTCTGTCGTGGTGGCTTTTGAGCGCGTCCTCTGTGCAGGCACCCATGAACGCCACGCACGCCTTAGTCCGTTTCATCTTGGAGAGGGTGTGCCACTCTCCCCACTTTCCAGATGGAGAAGCCGAGACACAGAAGGGGAGTGACCTGCCCAAGGTCTCCCGCCCTGTAAGAGGCAGAGCCGGCTTCCAAATACGTTCGTATAATTTTGTGCAAGGGCACGTGTGCACACCAGGGCGCAAGATTACCTTAATTTTTGTAGTAACACAACTATGTGTCCATGTTGATTTTTTAAAATTTGACAAGTGTCTTGGTTTCCTGGGGCCATGGTAACAAAGTAACCAGAGACTGGCGGCTGGGCACAGAGGCGCACTTCCCCCCAGCCCCGGAGGTGGGGTCTGAACTTGGGTGTGGCCCGGGCGGGCTCGTCCCAAGGCTGCAGGGAGCATCTGTCCACCCCAGGCCTCTCTCCAGCTTCTGTCCTGGCTGTGTCCCTGGGTCTCCCTGGGTGTGAAAACACTGCCCCGACCTCCGCCAGCATCTTCTCTGGGTGTGCTCCACGAGGTGAGGGGTCAGGGCCCGCCCTAGTGACCTCGTTTTAGCTTGGTTACCTCTGTAAAGAGTCTCCAGCCAGGGCCATGTTCTGAGGCACCAGGAGCTAGGCTTCAGCATCGCCGTTTGGGGGGACACAGCCTGGCCCCTAGCGACTGTCGTAAGCTTTATTTGTGAGCAGCATGACATTCTCCCAAGGCACATGGCTTTTCCTCTTTTCTTTTAAAAACGAGTGATGTCTCTCACAGAGGCTGGCATCTCTACCGTGTTTATCTCAGCATAAACATGCCGCGCTGAGGACGCCCGGCCCGAGAGCTGTGCCTCCCCGGTCAGCCCAGGGTGCAGGCACCGCACTCAGGGGGCCCCGTCCGCAGAGCGAGCTGCAGGCTCTCGTCTCCCGCCCTTTCTCGCAGGCGTCTTTCCCGGCAAACCTGCAGCTGGTCCTCGTTCTTCGCCCGACGGGGTTTTTCCAAAGGACTCTCTCCGACATCGCTTTCAAATTCAATAGAGATGACTTTAAGATGAAGGTGCCGGTAAGTGTCCCTGCCTCCACCCTGAGGTAGCAGGACAGAGCTCACTGCCTTCCTGCCCCATCTGTGATCATCAGCATCCTCGAGGAGCTGACTTCAGGGCCATGCAGTCAACTAAACCCTGCAGGAGCTGGCCGGAGGTTGCGCTTCCTCAAACTGTCAGGAGCGGTGCAATCCTTTCTTCTTCCACCCTCGCCCCCGGCCCCCACCCCGTCCACCTGGGTGCACAGAGCATGCACCTCAGACGGGCCACGGTGTGGGCGTCCCACCAGGACACGGGTCACATGACATTCGTGCCCCCAGGAAAGCTGCAGAACTCGGGACCCCGAGGGCTGAGAGTCCCCCCAGCCCACCTGCGAGTAACGCAGCCCAGGCCCTGCCTGCGTCCTGGGGATGAGAGAAGGGCTGAGGAGGGGGCTGTAAGCGTCCCTGGACCTGGGAGGGAGCCCCACTGCTGGCAGGGATGGGCCTGGCCTGTCCAGGAGCAGCCAACAGCGTGACCCCTGCCCCATTGCCACAATCCTAGCCAGGCACAGGGCATCATCTCCCAACATGCCCACTGAGAAAGCACCTTCAGTCTTGATCCGCTGTCCTTTAAAGAACAAAGGCTCTACAAAGCCCCTTAGAGCCTGCGTAGCCCTATGACCAGCCCAAGCTGTGCCAGCTCCCCTGAGAGCCCTGGTCAGCTGCCTTGGGGAGCTCATGTCTTCTGTGCCACAAAGAGAACAGGGACATACGGGACAGCACCAGGAGCCCCCTACGACACCAGCCAGACCCTGCTGAAAATCAGGGAATCTGGGGTGCAGGTTGCTAGCTGTGAAGCTACTCCCTGTGCCCTGGGAATCAGGTGGCACCAGCCCTCCCTCCCCACTCTCATTGCACTGCTACAGCCTCCACGCCACATGAGCAAGAGCTCGGTGCACGCCCCGCCACGGGGAAGCTCAGTGCACACCCCGCCACGGGGAGGCTCTCTGCACACCCCGCCACTGGGAAGCTCTCTGCACGCCCCGCCACGGGGAAGCTCGGTGCACACCCCGCCACGGGGAAGCTCGGTGCACACCCCGCCACGGGGAAGCTCTCTGCACGCCCCGCCACGGGGAAGCTCGGTGCACACCCCGCCACGGGGAAGCTCGGTGCACACCCCGCCACGGGGAAGCTCTCTGCACGCCCCGCCACGGGGAAGCTCGGTGCACACCCCGCCACGGGGAA
>PVKV010039088.1:0-13346 GCA_004027835.1 Alouatta palliata | reverse complement strand
ACACACACACACACACACACACACACACACACACACACACACACACAGAGTATCCCTCTGTTGCTCAGGCTGGAGTGCAGTGGTGTGATCTCGACTCACTGCAGCCTCCAGTTCTCAGGTTCAAGCAATTCTTCTTCCTCAGCCTCACAAGTAATTGGGACTCAGGTGCATGCCACCACTCCTGGCTAGTTTTAGTATTTTTAGCAGAGATGGGTTTTCACCATGTTGGCCAGTCTGGTCTTGAACTCCTGGCCTCATGTGATCTGCCCGTCTTGGCTCCCAAAGTGCTAAGATTACAGGTGTGAGCCACTGTGCCCAGCCAGAAAACATAATTTTAAAAGGACTAAAAAGCCCTTTACACCTTTTGTTAAGAAAATCTTGAAGCCCAAGAATCAAGATTTTGAGATGTGTTTTTTTCCCAATGACATTTCTGTAAGATATTTAAGGGATTGTTTATTTATACAAGATATTGAAAAAAATCCATGGGAATTTTTGAAAACTAACAAGGTCTAAGAGTATGAGAGTGGAGGTTTAGGATGAGAGATATGGCACAGATATGACATCCAAAAGTTAAAGGGGCAAAAATAAAGAGTGTAATAATTAAAATTAAAACTGGTTTCAGAAGAAACATTTTACGGTAATCTCAAATATGTCATTTTATATTTCTTTTTAGGTGTTTCAGGAGACTGGAAGAATCAATTCACTGTAGCCCAGTATGAGAAATTTGAAGATTATGAAAAAAATGGAGGAGTCCATACTGCAGTTTCGATCAGAAATCTAAGAAGTACGTGCTTTTTTCTCAATCTCCTTTAGTTAGCACCTAATTTATAAGAAAAATTTCATTCACATATTTCGTGAAGGAAAATTTAGCAGTGATGTGTTTTCTTCTTTACCCAGATTAGTTGTTTGTAATAGAATAATCAAAAAATTGCAAAGTCTGTATGGGAAAACCCAATACTATCTCTATGATTTTCATTACCTTCCACACTGTTTTTGCTAGCCTTACAAATTTAAGCATAAAATGAAGTTTAAAATCTTCAAAGTTACCTGCTTTATTTTTCAAGTCTAACTCTGAATTACTAGACTTACAAAAAAAAAAAAAGAAAACAAAACATTTAGGCCAGTTTTCAAGATGAATACATCAAAACAAAACAAAACAAAAGGCTTAATTTCTCTTTGTTCTATGCTGAGAATAATCCCAGTGTCATATAGGATCAACAACAACTTTATACAAGGAATTCGCTGAAATTTATTGCCCTATAGTTGTTTACTATAGATTAAATTTGGGGTAGTTTATTATTCATTTGTCTTACTGTCATATTTTATATGTTAATGATCTAAAATAATACTAGAAAGTAATCAGAAAATGTGTTTAATGAAGTATTGTTTGCATAGTAATGTGTTATCTACTGCCAGAGAGAAAAATCAGTTAGTTATCATAATATCAAAAAGATTAAAATGTATTAAATACCTTTTGTGCAGTAACCCTGAATGCAAAAATCTTTGTCAGATAAGACAGAAAGAAAACATGGGGAAACTTTTTCCCTTCTGCGCAATTTTCCTGTGAATCTAAAACCAAAAAATAAGAGTCTATCAAAAAATTAAAACAAAATAAATATATATATACATGGGAAATAATTATGAGAACTTATAAAACAGCCACGATGCTAATAGCTGATGTTTGAGTACTTAATATGTGCTACAATTTACATAGCTTTAGTTCAACTGATACCTATTCAAGTCTGTAAGATAAATATTTTAATTTTTCCTAATTTTACTGAAAGTAAAATGACACCGAGGGTAATAAAATATCCAAGTACATATGTAAAATATTCAGCAAAAGTATAGAGATATAATAGTTTGATTTTTGACTTTTTTTTTTTTTTTTTTTTTTTTAAGAGCCAAGGTCTCACTATGTTACCCAGGCTGGAGTGCAGTGGTTATTCACAGGCATAGTCATTTTGCCACTGTGCCTGGCCTTTCTTCATAATGGGTTAAGAGTCTCAGTTACTCGCCCTTATTCACCTATGCCCTTAGTAGGTAATCCCCCTCTATTATGTTCTTGTATATCTGTCATTGGAAATTAATCAGATATTCTAATTTATAGTTAAATCAGATGTGATTTCATTTACAAAGCTAGCTGAAAATCTTTCCTGACATGAAAATAACAGATCTCAAATCTTCTATGAGACTGTCAAATGCTCTAATCTAGCAATCTCCAAATCATCTGAACTATTCACCATTGCAAAAAAAAGTTTTGAGTACTCTCCAAAAATATATACATATTCATTTCTTGGAAATTACAAATATGAATATTTTATTCATATTGTGGAATGGACATAAATAGAAATAAAAAGAATATAAAAATATATTAATCTAGAGTATATTTTTATCAACTATGAAAAGTACATTTGCTTTCAAAAATATTTTAATTTTTATACTTTAGAATGAGAAAAATGTGATTAAAATGTTTCTGTTAATTTAAAAAATCTTTGACATCTTGATTTACAATTATGGTTCTAAATTCAAATTATTTCAGCACTTAGTTGCAGTGAGTATAAAAATTTAAAAATAGGTATAAATGAAAGAATTGCAAATTTTCCTATGCCTACTAAATCTTGTACTCAGTTTTCAAACTTCTTCACCTTTTCAGAAAAGGCTTTCACTGAAATATGGTAATACATTTCTTTGTTCTACTATTTATGTATAATTACATATAATCAAATAACCTGGATATAACTGGGGACTGTGTGTGTGTGTGGGGGGGGTGTACACAAAAAGTCCCCAAGTTATAAGGGTTTGACTTAACAATTTTTCCACTTTGCGGTGGGTGTATCATGATGTGTTCCCACTATAATTTGAAGAGCTCTTTAAAAATTACAATGGAGTTTCAGTTACTATTGAATGAGTAACACTTTCTGCATCATCATAAAATTGAGAAATTCTAAGTCAAACTATTGTAAATTTGGGACTATCTGTTGATTGCAAGCATTATGTGCATTTTCAACTTACAATATTTTTGATTTATGATGAGTATATCAGGATGTAGCCTCATTAGTAGAGAAGTATTTGTACATGAATATGTATCTACACACATATGTATTTATAGAAAAATAAGTTAATATTTTCTTCTTGAACTATATTTTATGAACCTACGTACTCTTTGGAGTGCAAAGAACAGTGCTGCAAATTGCACATAATCCTCTACTTGTTATGTGCCTTTCAGGAAGACTTATCAACTAGTTTTCTCTTCATTTCTTTACTGCCAACATATTATTTTCAAAGTCTCCACATTAAACTAAGTGACTAAGAGTTTCCTATTAGTTTTTACTCAGTCCCTCATGGTCTTAGAACCCAAGGTTTCTGAAGGATGTTATCTCTGGCATATAGATTACCACCTGGACAGAACTTATATTAAATAAAGGCAAATTAACTCTTCAACTTAATCTGATGTTATTTCATACCTTAAGATATCATAGCTGACATAGGCAATATGATAAAGCTGATGATGTCAGACTGTCTCATTTCCCCTTTATGGCTAGTTCAGATACATTACATTTTAAAAGAATGGGCCAACACAACTAATTTTGTAGCATCTAAAGCAAGGAAAGTCAGGATAATCTAATCATTTGTGTTCTTCATCATGCATATGGAAGCTATTGTAAAATTCAACTGCTATATCTGGTGATATTTGTTCAAAATATACTCATCAATGACTACCTTTTTGTCCACAACATTTGAATCAGATTCGAATCACCTCTGTTAGGGTCTCCATATACAATGGATCACATTTCAGTCAGACCTCTTCTCTTCTTCACTTGGCCGCCAGCCCACCTCAGAGTGCTTTTGCTATAGCATTGCTCCATCTGGCATTAAATAGTCCTAGTTGAGATACAAACCATTCTATCCAAGACTCACTATTAAGCACTAAAAAAAAACAAATTATTGATACACAAAACAACTTGAATGGATCTCAAGGGAATTACAATGAGTGAAAAAAACTAATCTCAAAAGATAAAATGCTGCATGATTTTATTTATATAACATTCTTGAAATGAAAAACCAATTAATGGTTCCTAGAATTTATGAAAAGGACAGGAGGGAAGTAGGTATAAATATAAAAGGGCAACCTGAAAGATACTATAGTAATAGAAATAGTCATGTGTTAACTGTGTACATTTTCTGGTTTTGATATTGTACTACAGTTTTGCAACATGTTACCACTAGATAAAACTTGGTAAAGGGCATTTGGGATTTTGCATAATTCTTAAAACTTCATGTAAATCTACAATTATCTTAAAATTTTAAAATTTTATATATATAAAAAAAGAACAGCTGGGTGTGGTGCTCACACCTGTAATCCCAGCACTTTGCATGGCGGAGGCAGGAGAATTGCTTGAGAGCAGGAGTTTGAAACCAGACTGAGTAACATAGCAAGACCCTATCTCTACACTAAATTAAAAAAACAAAATTAGCTGAGGGTGGTTGTATGTGCTTGTCATCGTAGATTCAAGATGGAGGCTGAAGTGAAAGAATTTGTTGAACCCAGGAGTTTGAGGATGCAGTGAGATGTGATTGCACCACTGCACTCCAGTGTGGGTGACACAGTGAGACCGTATCTCTAAAATATTGTAAATTATAGTGAAAATAAATAAAGAACAATTTTAAGCAAGTGATGGTAATAACAGCCTGGAATAAAGCCTAGTGAAAGACAACCACTTATGGTGGAATTTAAGAGGATTCTAAGCCTTGATAAAGGGACATTCTTAGGGCTTAGGAAGCCCTAAAGTGAAAAACATCTGCTAGTTACTGGGTATTGGGTTAGCCGAACACAGGGTTCAGCTGGCTGTAAGCCCTAGAGATACAGAAATGAATATGCTGTACTTTTAAAATATTAAAAGGATTAAGTTTCCAACACATGAACTTTGAGGATCATATTCAAATCCTAGCACTTGCTGAAGAATGTTCTTGATTGACATGGCAGAAATCTTTTAATGTGCACTTCATTTGGCTGCCCAACTAGGAATAATCTATTTTTCTACTCTGAGCCTAGAGAACTAGATTACAGGGTCTGAATATAATGTGGAAAAAGAGAAAATAATAGTCTATGCACGCTAAGAAATCCCTCATATTCTGGGAAATATAGACATTGAATAGTCCCAAAGCTAATGATACAGTGACTCTAGAAACCAAATATTTCCTAAATTGTATAAAGGGGATTTTGCATAGCAAAGACCTTACTGCAAAGAATGAATCTTGATACGTTCTAAATTTCAATTGCATTATATTGGCTATAACACAAAAAGTCTGCACTTCCCATGGTGAAATTTTTATATTAGAAAAACAAATAAATTTATCTGAAGTCTAACACAGTTACCTAAAATTAGATCAATGATCAGATAATTCTATGTGATTATCAAGTGCTAACTAGTTTAACTTCATCCATATCCCAAAATATTTAATTCCTTTAAAAATCTTGACCATTGTCAGTGCTTCACTCCAGTGTACTAAATGATGTATATCTTTAGAAATTACAGAAAGCTTCTCATAAGTTAGTACTGCACAACTGATGGAGTCAACGTTCTTGCCTACTTGCTAGTGCTTGCCATTAGATATTTTTATTATCCCCACTTACTTTTGGTTTGCCAAGCTTCCCATTCACTCCTTTTAGTGTGTGGCTTAGCTTTGGCTTCTGAAAGATAATTCTGATCCATGGCCTTCCCCTCAGAATTTGAATAGGACTGTACACTGCATTACTTGTGTTCTGTTGACTTGTCCATAATGATGATACGTGTCCAATTTTTGTGCCCAGGTCAATCTAATTATTATTTTATCTGGTCATCCCAGCCTCATGTACTTCAGGACCCACTCACTGTTTTGCGTCTGAATTGCTTTCACTTCATGGATGTGAACCTGAGGACTTCACAGGACCTTATTGTATTTAGTGCCCAATGACTATGGAATATTCTAGGTTTGGTAAGAGATTAGGAAAAAAGCTACTGCTAAAAAAGAATAATAAAAACGTAGGCACAAAATATAACATATGATATAAAATAAATAAAAAAAAGAAAGAAGGGGAATGGTTGTTACTATTATATCATACCAGGAGTTTAGTAAAAGGTGTTATTTGGTCAACAGATATTCTACACATGGCAAAGTCCTCTCTGCCTTCCACTGAATATGTGCATAGAACTCATTCAGGTAAAAATAAAAATGATTTTTACTTCCATTACTTCTAGACTCTTCCCATACTACATACTCTCAAAAAAGAGACTTCTTCCTTATTTGGAGAATCGTCAGTTTCAGTGAGGAGGACATTTCCCAGATATATGAAAATAATGTTTCTTATAATAGAAGTCTTAAATCTTAACAGATGAAATTTTCAAGAAGTGTTGATTTCTTTCTTATCTTGATCCTTAAGATTTTCTAGAGCTATGCAAAGTGTTTTCTCCTTGTGCTCATATTAGACTTATCCTTTGAGCTGACTTTTAGAGGGACACTGGGATTGGTTATACAATGAGATGATAATGTAAAAAAAGACCCTATATTTACCTATAAATTATTTCTTCATTTATTTTTTAAAAAAGAAAGGAGGAAAAGCTTAAAATATAAATTTGTAAAATAATATATTTATTTAGAATTTATAATTTACATAATGTACTTACAATTTAATAAACTGACAGAATATTTTAACATTCCACAAGTTTTCCCTATTTTAACATTCCATAAGTTTTCTTCATCTTATGAAAACTTGACTTACTAAGCCTCCTGTTATTAAAAAGGAGCTATCTATGCTACCATATCTGTTTCTTATAAAGTCTATTTTCTGTCTCAGTTGACTAGATTCATAAATATTTTAAAAACCAATTCAGCTTAATCCTAGAATCATTCACCTCTTGATATTTTCTTTTTTTTCTTATCAATGGGAAATAAAATAGCCTGTCCCAGTATTTGCTTAATGTTACCTTCCTACTTTTTTATAATATTTTGTATTTTGTGTTTGTATTTGCTTTCATTTCCTATCCAGGGAATGCAATAACAAAGCATGACTAACAGTAGTCTAATGAAATTATTTTCTTCTATTTTTCCTTTTCCCTGTTTTCTTTAGTGTTGAAAGAAGTTTATCTTTTATTTCCTTTTTAAATTTGGATGACACAACTACTATTTCTATACTTTTAATATTGACCATTAATTTTAGGCATATATTCAAATATTATTTTACAAATAGTAAAAGTAATTTGATATCTAGACAAAGACATTAGCATGGTTTAAGTACCATCTTACTTTTCCTTTCCCTTCTTTTCATATTATTTTGTAGAGTTTTTACTCTACCTTCTGTGCCAACATGTCTTTTCATTATTACTAATATAAATAATACTGGAATAATTACTCAAATTATATTTTATTGATATTTATCTCATTGCTTCTTGTATTTTTCTTCTTTCCATTAGGTTCTCTTTTCTTCTTGTTGAATTTCTACAGTTATCTCAATTAAGAGATGGGGGTTGGGAGTAAGTTTTTAAAAAATTTTTTGTATGTCTACATTTTTTTTCTGCGATGTGAATAAAATTCATCTGGGTGTACCAATTTTGCATTGGCAATCTCTTTTTTTCAGCACGTTGAAGATTTTACTCCATTGCTTTATGGCTTCTATTGTTGCAGATGAGAAGTCTGTTGCCAACTAATTGATATTATTTTGAAAGTAATCTCTTATCTTTCTATTGTAGCTTTTAAGATGTTACCTTCATCCTTGACATTCTACAGTTTCAGTAAGATTTCCTTAAAATCTCTTTTGTAGTCAGTCTGAAAGATTGAGTGTGCTCATTTTTGGTGCTCTCCAGAATGAGCCTTTAGTAAATCCTTAAGTAAAACAGAAGGTAGGTGTTTGTTGACTTTTCTTCCTTGAGTTGTACTCATGATACTCCCTAATTGACACTGACACTCCATTGCATATCTTTCCCATAATACATAGCTTATATTTTCTCGAATTTCTATGCCCCATTATTGCTCACCTGATCTACATGCCCTCTCATGGGGGCTCTATGGGTACCTCAGGAAGTCTGAAATCCAGCTTCACCTTACCATAAAAAGGCAATTTATCATCCTGGCATTCAAAAGCCTGGGGCACCTGCTTTCTTTCTGTTAGCTGAAAGTGGAGTTGCTATCAATGCCGGATATCAGGACTCTCTTCACATTCAGGTACCATGTCTGGATGAAAGGCCACTTGCCCACAGCCTTCACCTAGTAGTAGATGGACACCATGCCTTATCCAGTTGAGTGGGAAACTAATTTTGAACGCTATGTAGTCATAAGATGTGACTGCTCTGAGTATCAGTGGATATTTGTGGGTTTTGGCTGGATTGAGGTGGCTAATATCAGGGAAACAGATGTCCAGGAATATTAATTCCTTGTGCTATTCAACACCTTTCATGCCTCATGCCAGAAGCTTTGACATTACTAAGTTCCATTCCAGCAAGCAATATTGCATCTGTGTCAAAAAGTTTAATCAGGACTTGTCCAGCCTCTACTACTTTGCCTTGCCAAAATACCTCATACAGAGAACAGCAGTTAGCACCAAAAACTCACCACTGGGGAGAGCTGTACTGCAGAAGAACAACCAATCTGTTGGGAGCCTAGACTTCAAAACTGGCGTTTAGTTGCTTTCTGGGTTTGGTTTTATTTGTCTCTTTGGCCCAAAATCTGCTCTCACTACAAATACTTTGGGCAAGGATCCAGGCAGCTGCTTTTTGCCTCTTAACCCAGCAGTTCTTCAGTGGGAAAACAGCCAAACAACTATACAGTCTCTTCAGAACTGGGCATAGAGGGTTGAGAGGGATTAGGGGGTAGTCATTTTGCCACAAAACCAAGAAACGTGTTCAGGTGGTTTTTGCTGCTTTGCAATAATTATGCTTCCCATCATAGTTGGGGAGAAAAGGAATTCAGGGTAGAGGGAGTTAGTCATCCCAGAAAAAATTGCTCCTTCAAAAAATGAAACAAAATAAAATCCTGTTTAAGTGTTCACATTCATGAATGTGAATTCTGAGTCTTTCTCACATTTTATATATGGCAGTTGTGGACCTGACTCTCTAATTACTCTGGTGTTCAACACATGATTTCTGTAGTGATTGCACCTGTACATAAAGAGTTCTTGATTTAGTATCCTGTGTCTGAGAAAAGGGACAAATATTTTTCTCAGCAGTTTGACATTTCCATTAATGTTTTTGGCATAGCAAATTCAGGAAAATAATACCTGTTAGCACTACTGTGGTTTTATAATAATGTTCTCATATTATTCTATTACATATAAAGTAGTGAGTAAATGATTTATCTTTAATCTCTTATAAGAAAAAGGTTTATTGTAAGCTGATTAAAGAGATTGAGTTCCCAGGTTGTTCCAAAAGGAAAAAGGAATATATCCCTGTTGAGGTATAAAGACTTGAGTCTTTAAGCCAGAGTGGGTAAATATTTTTTTTTAATTTTCTTGAGGCAAGGTTCATTGCCTTTTTGTTCTTAATTACTGTTACATCTATCTAATTACACATTTTCCATTCTTAGAGCAATGCTTCTCAGTGCATTCTCCTTTGTAAAACCAAATGTCCTACCTATTTTGAAAGTGCTGCTTTGCATCAATTCTAATACTTCTAGAGAATTTTAAGTATGAAATTCTAAAAATTGTTTAGACTTTCTCTTTTGATAGCTTAGAATATTATATAGTTGCCTGCCTGCCTTAGAAATACAATTACTTCCAACAAATTTTTTCATTATTTTAGATTTGTTTAACTGTATTCCTCTAATCAAATGAAACATGAAAACAGGAAATTTATTCTTCCTAGGTTAAAATAAAATGTGTATTTTGAAATGGGAAAGCTATCTGCAATGTGGTAAGGGGCATGTTTCAGCCCTGATTGTGTTACAGCACCTCTTTTAGCCTTGCTATTCAGTGAGTCCTGAGTTCCTGTCCTGTGACCAGGAAGAATGAGGTACACAGACAAATGGAAGATGAGCAAGACGGAGAGAAGCTTTACTGAACAATAGAACAGATCAGAGAAGACATACAGTGCGCAGCTCCTCTTTGCGGCCAGGTTGTCCCGACAAGTGTTCAGCTCCTAGAAGAGAGGGTGGCTCCTCTCTGCAGGTAGGTGTCCAAGCAAGTTTCAGCTATCAGCAGAGAGCTTAGCTCCTCTCTGCAGCTGGTCAGTCCATCCTCTCTCCATCCTTTGCTCTGGCTGATCCTGGGCCTTTTATGGGCCTCAGTGGGGGAGAAGTGCGTGTTGATTGGTCCATGGACAGCCATGGGCAGGCCTGGAAAAGACAACACAAGTCCCCACTTCAGTCCAAGGGACTGGCAGCCCAGCCCTGCTTGCTTGAAGTTGGGCCTCACTGGGGACCAGCTCCCTTCTGCCCAGAAGCCCATCTGCCTCCTGCTGCTGTCCATGGCATCCAGGCTGCTTGTGCCAAGGGGCACCTGCAGGCCAGTGCCAAGACACCCTATGCTCCACACCTCAGGTTCCTCCTCACTCCCCTAAGACACACACCTGCCAAGGGCAGCTGTTCCTCAGTGTGCATACACCCAGCCAGGGTGTGACAGTGCCTGGACTAGGTCTCAACCTTGTTTCAAAATTGGAATAGGCACTGGGAGCAGGGAGAGGCCAGACAGTAGAAGCAGGTACTTCTGAGTCTGCAAGGGAAGGATGGTGCCTTCCTGGGCACTCAAGAGCACACAGAGGCCTGGGTCTACAACCCAGACTGAAAGGACAGGGCTTTTGCCTGCTCCCAGCTCCTGCTGGCTCCATGGAGCATGCAGCCCCAGCTGCACCCCCTTGCAGCCTGGGGTGGGAGCTCCATATCCTCACTGGGCCATGGCCTGTATCCAGGTCATGGGAACCATCACCAGGAGAGTCCCCCAGTGGCTGGGTGTTCTCAGGTGACCCAGATTGGAGCTGATCACAGCCTACAGGCCCTGGGCCCAGGCATTCAGAGTGTCAGGCTCAGCGGTCAGCCATGGCAGGGCAGAACCCAGGGATGTGGCCCCACATAGAGCCTCCTCTGGAGCCACAGGAACCCGGCACCCTTGGAAGGTAGCTGCACCGCTGGCCAGGACCCTAAAGTAGGCACCGCTCACACTTTCCATCCCTGGTCCCAGAAGCAAGGCCCAACTCCACTTTCCAGGCTCGGCTCTAGAGCTCCATGTGCAAGTGCCATACGGTTCCAGGCCCAGTTCTGCCCTGGGGCCCTCTCTGCCGGACCATGCTGCTACCCCATCAGAGAGCAACCCAGCCCAGCACCACTGAAGCCGCCTCCAGGGCTGTGGGCCAGGGGGGAGGGGCTGGCCACCTCCTCCCAGTGACTTCCCTGCAGTGGCCAGAGTGATGGCAGCAGCTGTTCAGATGGCCCCAGCAGCCATCATTTTGAGTATACCAATATGTTATTTTTTTAGCTTAAAACATGCTAGATTCCAGGCATTTTTGTTTGTTTGTACAATAACAATGGGACATCAAAGACTTAAAATTGATAGGAAATATAATCATCTTTCAATTGTGGACAAAACATGAATCCCATTCCACATTATTGCTGCAGCTATAAACACAGCATTCCCAATAAAGAAAACAATGCTATGAGCTATAATAACCACACAGTCGAAATTTTCCATAATAGCTTTCATTTCAGATATTTTGTTTTCTTTCCTTCACATATACGTGAGTAGCTTTTAGGCTGTGTCACCAGTATTTTGATTCAGAAAACAATGACATTGCACTTAACAATTCTTAGACTTTGAGTAAAAATAGCACTGTGGGCATTAAAAATATTAAGTATTGTCCACTTACAGCACTCAGTTGGAATGAAGTGTTCAAATGGGTTTATCTGAAATGTACATTTAATGTAAAACATTTGATATACAAATGATGTGAAGGGACTTTTCTTCATAAATACAGTAATCTGATATGATTTTAATAGCCAGGTCCTTTTTAAATCTCAACAAATCTAATTTTGGAGGAATCATCAAGAACTCTAATTTAAGATGAAGGAATTTTAATTGACTGGAATTAGCAGAATTAGCAGTTAAGTCATTGAACTTGGCATGATCCTGACCTCTATTAAAAAATGAAATAGTTTTACTATGAGTATCTTACAATCAACCAAGACAAATGATAAGACAGTTACTCAGATGTCAGTACAGCCACATGACTCTTCTAAAGATAAAATGAGAATATAAAGAATAGATATTTAAGGTTAACATCATAGGTAATTGCTCAAAGTAATTGTCCTACTATGTTGCAATGAATGATGTATAATCATTTTAATTGTGATATTAATTCAGCAAACTAATAACCTAATGACACATAATTTTAAATAGGCCCATTCCAGATGATAGCCTGATAACCGTAAAGTGTGCAACATGATCCATAAATTCAATGACCAGAAGTGTAACTTTAATGTTATTTTATGTGAAGTAACTTTAAGCAATGCCTTGGGATATTTATTGCCTGTGCAGAATCCAAAGAAAGTAAATAAAAAGCTAGTGTTACTGCTAAGAAATAAAAATAGGAATAAAAATATGTATAAGTTCATATATATTTTATCCAAAATGGCAACACTTACCAAAATTAAAGCTATGTAAAGAAAGAAAATTCTGAAGGAATCATTGTCAGACATTTTTTCTCTAATGTATACATTTACATTTTTGATTTTCACTTGTTTCCATCAATCAGTTAATGAACATGTGGGTCTATGTTTTTATTACTTTATTAGTCATTGTTAAAAGAGCAAATAAAATTGCAGAGCACATGACTTGTCTCTGGGGAGCTTACAAACGAATGCGTCAAAATTAACTGTGAGACTATATGTTAAATGTTCACTTGTGTTGTTCAAACATTACATGTCTCAGGAATTCTGATATGTTATTTATTTCAGCTGTAAGAGACAGAGTGTACATTGTATGCTGACATCCATTTTGTCTCTAGAAAGAGAGGAGCATTTTAATTTAGAATTTAAAAAATTGATGCTTTCTAAACAAACTCTGCTTTATATATGAAAAGACAGGGACAGAGAAGATGTGGGGAGAAGTACTAGAATCAGAACAATAACTACGTTAAAATAATATGTATTACATGTTAAATTCTAAGAGAGGAATTTGTCTTTTAAATAATTTTTTTTATATATACTTTTTATTGCATTTTAGGTTTGGAGGTACATGTGAAGAACATGCAAGATTGTTACATAGGTACACACATGGCAGTGTGATTTGCTGCCTTCCTCCCCATCATCTGTATCTGTTATTTCTCCCCATGCTATCCCTCCCCAACTCCCCACCCCCTGCTGTCCCTCCCCTTTTTCCCCCCAACAGA
>PVKV010039087.1:0-13331 GCA_004027835.1 Alouatta palliata | reverse complement strand
CAGGGGGACCCAATCACAGCCCCGTCACCAAGCGCACAGAGCAGGGGGACCCAATCACAGCCCCGTCACCAAGCGCACAGAGCAGGGGGACCCAATCACAGCCCCGTCACCAAGCGCACAGAGCAGGGGGACCCAATCACAGCCCCGTCACCAAGCGCACAGAGCAGGGGGACCCAATCACAGCCCCGTCACCAACCGCACAAAAGGGGGTAGGGGAAAGATCACCGCTCCATCACCAAACACACAAACGGGGCCGGGGGGAAGGATCACCGCTCCATCACCAGGCACACAAACGGGGCTGGGGGAGGGAAGTGATTGCTGCTCTGTCACCAAGCGCACAAATCAGGGGCACTTATTCTCTAAATTCAGTGGGCATTTTCTAATCATATCCTCACAAGAGCCCTTGAGAGACACAGTTGTCCCATTTCACAGATGCAGAGTCCAGAGAAGCTAACAAGACTGTGCAGTCAGTGAGCCCCCCAGATTCCAACAGAGGTTGGCTGAACCCTTCCCATACCCCACTCTGCTTTTAAGGAAAGGGCTCAAATAATTCCAGTCCCCAAAGCTAAACAAAACACACAAAAATGACATTAGAGAATACAAAACTATAATGAGAACTGCACAGCCACAAAAGGTCAAAGTGCAACAGCTATTTTATCATCTTCCACAACTACTACATTTCATCCAGACAAACATGGCACGTCTGGAGACCCACAGCATCTGTTCACCAGCGTGGCTGGGACTCGTCAGAGCCTGACCAGCCACAGTCCTGCAGGGCAGGGGTACAAAGGCAGCCACTGCCTGCAGAGTGTGGAGGGCTCGCAAGGTCTCCGGGTGGATGGAACCTTAACCTCCTCCCAGGTTCCAGAGGGACCAGCAGCGCTTGCAACAAATACCTGGATCGTCCAGGGGTTCTGACTCCCCAGAAGCACAGCTGCTGAGAATCTACTGTGTTAGAGTGCCCGCTCTCCTGGGACATGCTACACGGAAAATGTGAAAGCAAATTTAACCAAAAATATCCACGGGTTTTCCATTTATCAATTCATGATAGGTATCTGAATTATCTATAAAGAGTAGCATACCCTTCAGTGACTTTGTAAAGAAAATGTCTGTCTCACAGTAGAAATGGTCTGTGTCCACAGGTATTACCTAAATACCATGTCAGAGTTGCACTTTTGTGAGCTGATGACTTAGGAATAGTTGAAACCACTGAGCTATGCTCACTCTCATAAACTCCTTAGAAACTTCCAGATTTTAAAAATAAAAATCTTAAAATTAATGGTGCTATATCTTTTATGATTGACAATCAGAATTCGTGTAGCATCAGCCGCCTGTGCAGAACTCAACACTGAGTGCAGGAAATTACTTACGTCGTAATTTCAGAAAATCCTGATTAAGATAAATTAACAAAAAGACACTCGTTGAAGTAACAGGCAAAATCTAGAATTGTGTATGGCTTTTCACATAATTCTAGGCCAGTTTTCACATTAAGTTTAACTAGTAAAATGAAAATTCTTTAAATTCCAACAATCTATTCACTAAATCTTTAATCTGGTGCATTAGCTAATTGACACAGGGGAACACTGAAGTTATTTCTGCTAACCTGAGATGATTGGTTGTTTTAGACATTGAGAGTAGAAAGAAAAAAGTGGGAAGGAAATGGGAGGTGTAGTCAAAGAACACAGAGTAGCAACATTTAGGACGAACCTGTCCAAAGACCCAGCTCACAACAGGAGGACTGGAGTGGGCAAGAGTGTCGGGCTCAGGGTTTCTGCTGTGTTGAGCAGGTTCTGGCTGTTCTGGCACAGGCGCCAGGGGAGGGAATGGGAAGCCCAGTGAGACGCAGACACGTTCATCTGGTCCTATCTCACAACAACTCACTATAAAACATGTATCTCATGACATCATAATGTATGCCTTAAATATATACAATTTATTTTTTTAAAAAAAGAAAAAAGAGCAAAGTGAAAAATAGGAGGAAGCAAAAGTGAGGAAAAAACTTGGCTGCTTAACTCCTTGGGTTCTCAAATGTAAACACTGAAAATGCTGACTTTTCAAACCGCGTGTTAGTTCCTGTGGCCACACGGGCACAGCCTGAAGCTGGACAGGAAGACCCCGCCCTGGACTCTAAGGAAAAGGTCCCTTACTTTATGGCTGGATTCTCTGTCTAAGCTGGCGGACCCCATCCTGGAATCTAAGGAAAAGGCCCCTTACCTTATGGCTGGATTCTCCGTCCAAGCTGGCGGTTGTGACGTGGCACGTCCCATCTCCCCGGTTGCTGGAAAGGAAGATCAAGTCGCAGGGAAAGGTCTCGTCCTCCTTCACCATGACAATGTCCCCAACCTACAGCACAAGCAGAAAGGATGGTCAGCAGAAAGCCCCTCCGGGACAGCTCACCGTCCTGTGGGACTGCTCTCAAGGTGCGCACTTCTTCACAGGAAGATACAGGGATGCAGACAGGATTCTAGGAAAAGATGCTTGCCAGACACTCTGCTGGGGCCAAAGAAAGACCAGGTCAGGTTTCCATATTCCAGCTGCAGCTCAGAGAATTGCCAAAGTACAGCATGACTGAACATGCTGGAGCAAAAACACAGACACCTGCAACAAGGTTATCTTTGATTCAGACCAAGCAAGGCAAGTTGGGGTGTCTGCCAGCATGGCCAAGTGGGATGTACTCCCGTGAGAAGCCCTGAGCTCAATCCAGCGTTTTAGGAACCAAGGGGTAGAGTTCTGAGAGCTTCCTGATCCACAGAACCAAGGCACTGCCCAGCTCATCAAAGCACGAGGACAAATAAAGCAAAAGTGGCAACAGCGTCTCAAAAACGGAAGCGAAAGTCAATCACAAAAAGTTCATCATGTGGGTTTTCAGTGAACGGTAATGGTCTCGTCTGTATCTGTATCCATCTCATTTCACTGGTGAGGATGGCATCTCAGTGCACTGGACTGTGTGTCTCAAAGATGCAGGGTCATCAGACCCCTCGAGTGAGTTGGTGTGGGTCCTCCAGCCAGTCTCATCGCCTCTCAGGAGGCATGCCAGGGTCTGGGCTCGCCATGCTTCTGTCTACACTGCAAGCAGAGTTCTCTGTCCCACTACATGATGGTCACAGCACACTGTGAATTTGTGAGACTTTAAAATCAGAGGGTTACTCTCCCCAAATGTACCTGTGGGTTTACTAAAATCCCTATGGAAATCCCAGCAAGGATTTTTATAGACATAAATGAGCTGATTCTAAAATTCACATGGGAAGGCACAGGCTCTAAAATAGCTAAAACCACCTTGAAAAAGAAGATTGAGTGGAAGGACTCAGTCTCCCCAACATCAGGGCTTCTGAGATAGCTACAGTGACCAACAGTGTGGGATCAGTGGGGCATGGGTGTGGACACCAACAGGACAGACCAGGGAACCAGAAATGGACCCTCGCAAATGGGCTTAACTGATGGTGACAGAGGGCAAGAGCTGCTCCATGGAGGAAGGACAGCCGCCAACCCCTGGTGCAGGGCAATCAGACAGCCACAGGCAAAACAGTAAGGACAGAAACATCACACCTTATACAAAAACCATCTCAAAATGGATCATGAACTTAAATGTAAAACATGAAACTGAAACTGAACCTGGGGTGGAGGCTGCTCTGAGCTGTGATTGTGCCATTGTACTCTGGCCCGGGTGAAAGAGCAGGATTCTGTCTCTAAATAAATAAATATTTAAAAAAATACAATCTTCGATGAGGTTTCCTGTTCCAATTTTCATAAACTTCCACCTAGTAGAATTTATACTGATACAATTTTATTATACCTTATTCTAAAACGATACATTTCCACCTAGTAGAGTTTATATTAATATGATTTTATTATATCTTATTCTAAAACAAACTTTAGAAACAGTGTTTCCAACCTTTCTCTATCTTGATTGGTTCGTGTGTTCCCACAGTGATTTTAAATTCCACCAATTCTGGTGTAGAATGCTGCCGGTGGGGAGGCTGTGTGTGGGGGTGGGGGCGGTGGGTGCGAGCACCCAATTCTGGGGTAGAATGCTGCCGGTGGGGAGGCTGTGTGTGGGGGTGGGGGCGGTGGGTGCGAGCACCCAATTCTGGTGTAGAATGCTGCCGGTGGGGAGGCTGTGTGTGGGGGTGGGGGCGGTGGGTGCGAGCACCCAATTCTGGTGTGAACTCAAAACTGCTTTAAAAAGTAAAGTCTATTAAAAAAAAAAAATTAAAGGTTTAAAAAAAAAGGTAGTAGGGAGCTGGGGCCTACACCCAACAAAAACATCTCTGTCTGTTTTATCAAAGAAAATAACTTTTTTTAAAGTCTGTATTTAAAAACTGTTTTAAGAGACAGGGTCTTTCTCTGCTGCCCAGGCTGGAGAGCAGTGGCTGTTCACAGGCATGGCAGAGCCTCCTGAGTGGCCTCCAGCCCCTGGGCTCAGTGATCCTCCCGCCTCAGCCTCCTGAGGCGCCAGGACGGGAGACATGAGCCACAGCACCTGGGTAAAACTTATTTCTCCAACGGTCACTAGACTAAACCCAGGTAAACGTGTCGGATGCCACTCACTCGCAGCTTTCGGCTTTGCTTCCGGACGAGCTTGCCGTGCTGGATGAAATGAACGGGACACTGGTTCATGGCATTGTCTGCTTTATGTCGAAGCCAGTCTTCATAACCCTAAAGAAAGGAAGGAAAAGAAGGGTGAGAGGACGCGGGGAGAGAGGGAGGGAGGCGCAAGGGAAGGAGAGACGGAAGCGGGAGCTGAATTCTGTGTAAGCACAATCCAAGCCTGCAGAGGTGTATTTTTTCAAATCAGGATACACCATACACACTCTTCTTTGTATCCTTGACAGAGCGTCGACATTTTCCCAGGCAATTCGAGCTGCTTTACATGTTTGCAGTTGCATAACTGCAAAGACCTTTGATAAAGATGCTTCTGGAACTTTGCATAACTGCTACATAACTGCACTTCTGTGCATATTCATGACATCGCCTTAGGATAAATTCCTAAAAAAGGAACGTCCAAGTGAAATGAGAAGCCGCCTTCCAGGCTTCTCACATAAACGCTGTGGAGCCAGCTGCATTCCACCCGCTGAGTGTCAGCCTTCAGCTTGGAAAAGCACACGCTGGGCATGCTTCCCTTTCATTAAAAACTGATGTCTGTCATGAGATCTGGCAGCTCAGACTCTCGGTGAACCTCTGGCTCACTCTGTGATGCCCGCAGCAGCCTTAGGGTTCCTCGTGCATTTCCACGTCTCAGTAACCCATGCGGGAGACATCCCATTGGGGCTCCTGTGTGCACGGCCCCAGCTCACCCTGACCCCAGCCTGAGACAGGTGCGGACACATGTGCTCCAATTCCAGCACCCGAGGCACACCCTCTGGTTGGAGAGTCAGGTGGTATCTTGAAAGAAGTGACTACAGGAGAGGCCGTACGCCGACACCTCCTGGGACGACGGACATGCCTTTGTGTCTGGCGTTGCTGGGTGCAGGTGCCTCAGATAAGGATGGGGAGTGGCCGTTCTCAGTAACCATCCCCAGCATGAAAGACTGCACACCCGGGGTCTACGCACATCCACTGCACCTAACGCACATCGGGATCGGAAACACAGCTGTGCCACACACAACACACAACTGCACAGGGTGGCGGCATGAAGCCTATGCCAGGGGCCCGCTGCGCATATGCCGAGAGCGCCTGTGGGGCAGGAGGCTCACGGGGGGCCCCCTCACTATGGGCCACGCGGCATCAGAGGCCTGCGACTGGCATCTGTTCTGATGGGAGCAGAAACAAGTAAGCCAAAACCTCCAGCTTCTGGAGAATTACGAAACCCGGGATGCATGGACGTCCGGAGGTGTGGCGCTTTCTCCAGCTTTCATCGCTACTAGTGACGCCGTGGCATCTGATTGCTTTTCAGAGATTCCTCCCAAATGGCTGAAATACCCTCTTTCTGGGGAAACCCAAGATCAGTCTTCTCGGAAGGCGGCAGTGGGTAGATGATTCCTGGGTTCGTTAAACACTTACTTAGCACCAACTGCATGCTCTGCAAGTGCCAGGCACCAAGGACCTGCAGACAAGAGACCTTGTCCCCGGCACTGCTGCTCTCAGGATTGGTGGGGAAGAAACAGAAGTAATTGCAAGTTCAGCTAGGGTGAGGGATGCCAGCGTCCCCAAGAAGCCCAGTGCCCTGGCTGCGGGAAGAAGCCAGAGAGGAGGTACCCAGGAATGCCCAGTGGTGATGGAGCAGGGATGGCACTGCCCAGTGGCCAGCCTGGCTGGGACGGGAGGGACGCGTGGAGGCTCACGCAGGTGGCAGGCTGATGGGAGGGCCCCACACACAACAGGGAAGGCTGGGCACCACAGGGAGAGGCCGTTCGGGCAGGGCCTGGGCAGCAGCAGAGCCAGGTGCAGTGAGATGCCCGTCAGTGTCCAGGGGATACACTGGGGAGATGGCATGAAAAGAGAGGCGGGAACCTAAGAGAAATCAGGGAGGGCTCTGTGAGTGCAGGGGGCTTTCCATGGCAAGCGAGGAGGGGCCGAGAGGGAGCATGGGGACCCCAGCACAAATGTCCTGCTGGAGCCAGAGTGTGGGGGAGCCGCCGCAGAGGAAGGCCCTGTTCCTGAGGAAGAAGGACAAGGAGGTTAGTGGTGGGGAAGCCAGGAGGGTGCTCGGGCACACACAGGTCCAGACCAGCAGTGGGAGAAGCGAGGCCACCCCCAGAGTGAGGGCTGGGTAGCAAGACGCACGGGAGAGGAAGAAACCCCTCTGGGCAGGGACGTTGGAGATGAGGCCCAGACCTGCGGTTCTGTTCATCTGACCCCTCTTAATCCCCCAACAACGCCCGGCCGTGGCCGAGGACACCTCGTGGTCTCGTCTGGGCCATGGTCTGCACAGTGCTGAGAAGCGGTCTCCGCACCCACGGGACCGCGGGCTCCCCGGCCGCTGCCTCTCTGGCCCAGATGCGTCTTCACAGCCACCCTCCCCACTCGACGCAATCCTCTCCTCACCTCCAGGACGCTCCTGAGCCCTCAGGAGTTTCCTACTCAGTGGGGTCCCGGGAGGGATGCAATCCTTAAAAAAGGCAGAGCAGAGGACGATGAATAACGAACTGTCTGCGCCCACCTCCCAGGACAGGGCTGGACAGGATGCCGCAGAGCCTCAGCCCCTTGTTCCCCACCCTGCGCCCCCTCTCAGCGCCCCTCGAGTCTCAGGGGTCTCCTTCCTGTCTGTGACTTCTGCTCCTGCCACACAGATGTGCCACAGACAGCACAGGATGCCCCCACCTAATCTCCTCGATGGGTTCCTGGAAACACAGCAGGTCCCCGAATAATGTCATTTCCTTCAGCACCATTTCCTTGTGAAGTTGATGAGAAAACCCATTGTTTTGCTTAAAGCTGAAGTCTGCAAGAGCCCACCACCGTCATGCAGTGAGGCCTTATCCCGTGTAAGTGGTAAACTGCCCGCGTCACGGGCAGCGAGGCCTCCAGCAGCGTGAGTTTCCCCCACGTTCTGTTTCCAGGCAGAGCAGTTGCCTTTGGTCGCTGTGCCACGTTCTGCCACGTACCACGGTGGAACCATCCACTTCCTTACTGAGGGACGCTGGGTTGCCCGAGTCCTTTGCTAACCAAGGATGACCACCACGAACATCCTAGTTCACGCGTCCCGGAAGGCACGGCCGGCTCCGGCCTAGCGAAGACACACGCGCCCCGTGTGCTGACTACACGGCTGCATGTTTATCATCTGCACCGGCCCCTGTGTGTTCAGATGTTGGTCTGGACACAGTCTCTGTCCTGGGACTGGTCCCTGTACCAGATGATGCCAACTGCTGTGCTCGGTGGCTGTGCCACGCTCCTGCCAGGAGCCCGTGGTGTCTGCTTCACATGTCATCTCCAGACTTTCACATCTGAAAGCCAATCTGGTGGGTGTGAAACACAGTTCAGGCTGTTGTCCAAATCTGTATTTCCAGATTACTAGTGAGTGAGAAAGAAAAGTCAAACCAACATGAACATTCTGTAACTCTCACCTGCTCCTCACAGACGCATCTGAAAAATGATACACCCAGACATCCATCCTCATACCGAAAATCAACCAGACCACCAGAAGGAGAACGGCGCACTCTGAAAACCTATGCACAGACCCGCCACAGTGACGCCAGCCCTTCGTGTGGCATCCTTTAGAATCTGGAGTAATCACTCTGCAACACGCCACCTTCAGCGCCTGTGCCTGCTCAGGGCTGCGTGTGTACCATACCGCATGTGAAGTACGCTTCGGCTGTTTATTGATTTAAAGACTAACACTGGCCAGGCACAGTGGCTTATGCCTGTAATCCCAGCACTTTGGGAGGCCGAGGCAGGTGAATCACCTGGGTTTAGGAATTTGAGACCAGCGTGGCCAACATGGCAAAACCCTATCTCTACTAAAAATACAAAAATTAGCCAGGCATGGTGGCACATGTCTGTAATCCCAGCTACTTGGGAGGCTGAGGCAGGAGAATTGCTTGAACCCGGGAGATGGAGATTCCAGTGAGCTAAGATCATGCCACTGCACTCCAGCCTGGGCAACAGAGCGAGACTCCATCTCCAAAAAAAAAAAAAAAAAGACAGCACCAAAGCGTAGCTTTTCCAGCAAGAATCTGACCATCAAGAATTTAACTAGAGGCTGTCATTTTGCAAATTATCCAGATGTCTCAAATGACAACCCACAAATGTCCAAATGCAAACAGCACTGGGTTCAGCAGTTTGCAGCAGATAAACGAATTGAGTAAGGACATTTAAAGAATTCTTACAAGTTTTCTAACAGAAAGACAAGTAACCCAGTTTAAAAATGGGCAAAGGATCTGAAGACTTTCCTCAAAAGATTCACGAATGGCCAGTAAGCACGCGAAAAGCTGCTCAACACCTTCAGTCACTAGAGGTGCCAGCTCAAGGCAGCTCTCCGCACGCAGGTGGCTGTGACAGAAAGGGATGACAGCAAGGGTCAGTGAGAACGCAGAGTGAAGAGCCCCCTGCACAGCCTGTGGGGTGCAAAACGGTGTGGCTGCTTGGGAAAACACATCACCAGCTCCTCAAAACATGAGAGCAGTTCTACTCCTAGGGACATGCCCCCAAAATTAAAAGCCTGTTTACCTCTAAATATAGGATATATATGATTATCATATGTCAAAATAAACAGAGAAAAAAGGAAGCCTATGTCCCCATAAAACCTATACACAGCAGCATTATTCACAACAGCCAAAAGGTGGAAACGGCCCAACTGTCCATCAACAGAGGAGGCGAAAAGGAAAACGGCGTGTATCCACACAGTGGACTGTTACTCATTCGTAACACGGAACCAAGAGCTGACGCTAAATGCAGAGAAACCTTACACACGAGGCCGAGTGAAGAAGCCAGTCGCAAAGCGCCGAAGATGAACCAGGAACACGCAGTGTTTAGGACACACGACTCAACGGTGATAGAAAGATGAGTCTTTGCCAGGGATGGGAGGAGAAAAGGGGAGTGAGTGAACGTGGGTATAGGGGATGAGGGAGTGAGAAAACGGAGAAATGGAGAGTAAGTCTGAAATGTATTCTTCTCCACGTTAGTCACTGGCTTTATTTACCCGGGCTACGAAAAACAACAAACAAAACAACGAAAACAAAAAGCAACCCATTTGCCGGAGCCCGTAAGCAGTATGCTCTGTGGTGGGTCAGGTCGGTGCAGGGTGCAGAAACGGCAAGGGACTCACCTGAATCGGGCTCATCCCTGGGCGGCTTGGGATGCGAAAGGCGTAGACTTCTTCTCAAACTCATATGGTGCCAGACTAGCAACTAAATTACGTAACATCTCTTATTTTGCTTCAAGTATCAACCTAACAGTTATAAAAATGCATTTCCAGAACTTGGTTGAATTTTCTATGAACTAGCTGAAACAAAGTGATTACCTTGCTTTGAATGAAAGGCAATTCGCCCGGCAAAGATGACTACTGCCTTCTTTCTCGTCTGTAAAATGCTTACCTGTTTGATAGCTGTGACGGTAATGACAAAGAATAGTGGGAGTCCACTTGTTACTGGACTTGTGGGCGTGTCAATGATCAACTGCAGAAAGAGAGAATTAAAAAATCATCTTCAAAAAACGCAAACCAGTGACTTCAGGCGGGCGCGTTTGCCCTCAGCTAGCACTTCGAATTTACTTTGACTCATTTAAAACCCTTTGCTGGCACCCGACTCCGCCCACCACAGAGGACAGGGAGTAAATCATCCTATTTCACTAACTGTTAACATGAGGGCAACTTTTTTAAAATTAAGGAACATGCTTAAGGAAATCATGGATCGTCAGTGGCAGACAGCCTGAAGTCGGGGCACACTGTGTCAATCCACCCTCTGCCCCAGGGTCACACTTTAATTACACGATTTGGATAATTTCATGCTGGAAGAATCAGAGGGCTGTTCTTAAAGCACATCTGGCCTATTGTTCCCTAACTCATACCCCTGAGATTTTTTTTTTCACTCTGTTTTTAAAACTCTCTTTTAACATGGACCATCTTTGGATTTTGATTTTCTTTAGAGCATCCACACACACTAAGAAGAGTAAAGTGAGGGTACAACGCACAGCTTGGCTGTGAGCTTGTCCACAAGACAGCAATGCTCTGATTTCCCCTCAGGTACTAGAAGGAAAGGGGCAGGAAGGGCTGTCACCAACTTAAACCCAGAGTGACATTGTGTGTGCTTTATCCTGTGCGGGTCTCACAGAACCAACACGTTTTGTCCTTAAGAAAATAAATACATGACTGTAGGTGAGGGGCACCACATCCCGGCTCCTTCATCAGCTGCACGGCAGTTACCCGAGAACCAAACCTCACTTATTTAGATTTATATTTGATGGAAAACAATGACCGGCCTTACCTGCACCAGAAATATGATAAGGAAATAAAAGTTGGCTATTCTTCTGAATTGTTCAAATAAATTCTTGGGTATAAAGTTCCAAAATGTGTACTGCATAAAAGAAAAACAAACATCCACCATTTAGATCAGATTGGGCTTCTCACAGTGTTACTTTACGGCACAGTAAGCAGCACTGGGTTTTAAAGCACCATGTTTCGCTTTAGACAGAAAACTCATCATTCACACTCTAGAGCATCTGTTGACAGCTAAGACGGCTGAAACAAAGTGTGCACACTGAAACACAAACGTAAATTACCTAACTCCAGAGAATTCAAGATAAAACACAAGGTAGCTCAACAATAGCTTGATTATGAAGACATCTTTTATAAAACGTAAACCTGTGATCATTAACTTGACACATGAGCATTTTACTTCAGTAATTTCTGCATGATCTCTCTTTTGAGTGACAGCTTGACGAGGTGATGCCAGCGAGCTGAGTGGAGCCTTCACTCAGTTCTAAGCAGCTTCTGAGGCAGAGGGGTTTTGTGTCCACAGCCCAGGCACAAGGGCTTTGAGGACTCAGGGGGAAGGAGAGGAAAAGAAAGGCAGGGAGGGCAGGGGAGGGAGTCAAGGGAAGGGAAGTAAGGAAGAAGGGAAGGAGAGGAAAATGAGGGGAAGGAGGGGAAAGGAGGAGGAAAAGGAGGGGAAGGGGAGGAAGGAGGGGAAAGAAGTAAGAGGGGGAAGAAAAGGAGGGGACAGAAGAGGAGGAAAAGGAGGGGAAGGGGGAAAGGGAGGGGAAGGGGAGGAAAGAGGGGAGAGGAGGAGGAAAAGGAGGAATGGGAGGGGAAGGGGGAAAGGGAGGGGAAGGGGATGAAGGAGGGGAAGGTGGGGAAAGAGGGAGGAAAGGAGGGGAAGGAGAGGAAGGAGGGGGAGTGCCCAGCCAGCACAGAATCTTCTCTCCACACTTCTCATTTTCCTTCTCCAGCAGTTTCACTCAACTTCTGTGTTGAAAACAACATCCCAGATGTCATGAACCTTCACTGAGTTTGGAAATAGTTTCTAAAATTTCATCTGACATGTTTTACACGGTAATGAAGACAGTTTACCGAAACCTGAATAAGCTCTCACAGCCTGTGAGGTGGCCTCTACCATCTGTGTGTATCTTCAGTGGTGCGCATTTCAAAATCCCATTCCGAGGTGAGTTCTGGCTCTGGGAAGCCAGAAGTAGTTGTCAAATTCTTTAATTCCAGGCTCATGAACATAAGTTATTTACAATTCAACGTATCAGCTATAGCCTGATACGGCCCTAAACTATCCAACATATTCTGAATTTGGTGTTTACAAATATTGCAGAGGAAATCCATGTGTGTCTTTTGTTTTAAAACTTCTTTGCCTTAAGTTTCCAATGGCTTAGAGATTATATAAGGAATTTCCATTTTCTATTATAATTCACATTTACAAAGTGATTTCACCTTTCATAATAAAGTTCCTTAATGAGGATAAAAAGTGGTTCCCCTCATTCATGACAACTATGGCCATATTTTCAGTTCCCTTCTCAGGCTGACTGTAATAAAAGGACCAGGGGTGCTCCAGGAGAGTCTCTGGAGTTTTAGAAAAGAAATTAACCATATTTTCAGTTCCCTTCTCAGGCTGACTGTAATAAAAGGGCCAGGGGTGCTCCAAGAGAGTCTCTGGAGTTTTAGAAAAGAAACTAACTTTCCAGGTCCCCCCTAACTCATCCCGCCCTACCCATCCAAACACCATTATTTTCGATGTGGTATTTGATACCAGGTTTTTATAAGAGATGTGTTCTCCAAATCTCTTCTCCCAGTCAGTGGCTCGTATTGTAATTCTCTAACTGTACTTTGTAAGGCATAAGTTTGTAATCTTCATGAAGTCCAACTTATCAATTTTTCTTTCATGAACAGTTTTTGGTGTTATATCCAAAAACCTGTTGCCAAACCCAGGTCACCTAGACTTTCTCCTACATTTCTATGAGTTTCATTATTATGCATTTTACATTTAGGTCTATGACTCATTTTGAGTTTTTTTTTTTTTTTTTTTTCTCTTTTTTCTTTTTTTGCCCCAAGAGACAAAGCTTTGAGAGTTAATTTTCTTGAACAGGGTATGCTCACTGTCTGGAGTCACTGTTGCTGGGGATTTTTGCACGTCCAGTTTTTCTAGCACTCTTTATTGTGCTAGAAATAGTGCTTTTCTGTCCGCCCTGAATTGCCTTTGCTCCTGTGTCAAAGACGGATTGACTATCTGGGTGAAGGTACTGGGTGGATCTACTCCCAGGCGCTCTATGATCGTTCACTCATCTATCTGTCAATTCACTGACTATCTGGGTGGATCTACTCCCAGGTGCTCTATGATCGTTCACTCATCTATCTGTCAATTCACTGACTATCTGGGTGGATCTACTCCCAGGCGCGCTATGATCGTTCACTCATCTATCTGTCAATTCACTGACTATCTGGGTGGATCTACTCCCAG
>PVKV010039086.1:0-13348 GCA_004027835.1 Alouatta palliata | reverse complement strand
CAAGCAATTCTCCTGCCCCAGCCTCCCAAGTAGCTGGGACTACAGGCACGTGCCACCATGCCCAGCTAATTTTTGTATTTTTAGTAGAGACGGGGTTTCACCATGTTGACCAGGATGGTCTCGATCTCTTGACCTCGTGATCCACCCGCCTCGGCCTCCCAAAGTGCTGGGATTACAGGCGTGAGCCACCGTGCCCGGCGTCATAGTCTACTTTCAAACAGTATTATTTCATGCATAAGAACCTTACAACAGTATACATCTATTTCTTCACTCCTGGCCTTTATTCTACTGTTGTCATATATTTTGCCTTTATGTAACTTATAAATCCCCTAATACAGTTGGCCCTCTGTATCTGTGGGTTCTGCATCTGTGGGTTCAAACAACCACAGATCAAAAATATCTGTGTGTTGTATGAAAGGAGAGAAGGTTAGCACTCCCCTTGACAAGGCGGAAGAGGCCCTCGGGCCTGACAACACGCATACAGTATTTTTTATTAAAAAAAAATTTTTTTTTTAATATCTGGAGAAAAAGATGCATGGTTGTGTCTGTACTGAACACAAACAAACTTTTTTCTTGTTATTCCTTAAACAATATAACAACTATTTAGATATAGCATTTATATGGTATAATAGGCATTATAAGTAATCTAGAGATAATTTAATATATACAGGAGGATGTGCATGGGTGATATGCAAACTATGCGCCATTTTATATAAGGATGCGAGCATCCACAGATTTTGGTTGGAGCCAATACCCTATGGATAGCAATGGACAGCTGTACATTGTTATTACTTTTCCCTTAAAGGTAAAAGAATAATCTATTTACCCCCACATTTATCATTTCCAGTGCTCCTTACTCTTTTGTGTAGATCCAAATGTATTTTGGGTATCCTTTTCCTTCTGCCTGAAAGATTCCTTTAGCATTTCTCACAGTGCTTATCCGCTGGTGATGAATCCTCTCAGCTTTGGTGTCTGAAAAGGTTTATTCAGCTTTCAGTTTTGAAAGATGTTTTTGCCGAATGTAGAATTCTAGGTGGGCAGTTTTTTCTTTCGGTATTTTACAGATGTGAACACAAACTCTTCCCAGGGATATGTGAGCTCTGAGGATGGTTCTGCCTGGTCTTGCCCAGTGATTCTTCCCCCAGCCTTGGTGGTTTCCTCCCAGGCCTGCACAGACACTGAATGGAACCCCTCAGCAGAGGTTTGGAGATTCCTTGTTATGTGGCTTCCTCCTCTCTGGTACTCTGCTTTCCAAATTCTAGTCACCTTGGCTTCCCTGATCCCCGAACGCTGTCTCCTCATCTCAGCAAGGCTGTTGGCCTCTGTCTGGGTTTCCTGCCCTGTGCTGGGGCCTGGCCATTGTCTCATTTGTTTCATTCCTTTTGGGGATGATTGACCTGCACTGCCTGTTGTCTGAATGGATAAACATCATTTTTTCATCTATTCTGTTTGGCCTACTAGTTGTTTACAGAATAGTAAACTAGTCTCTGTTATTCCATCACTAGTTTATCTCTTTAAAAAAATCCTGGCTGGGCACAGTGGCTCCCGCTTGTAATCCCAACACTTTGGGAGGCCGAGGTGGGTGTATCAAGAGGTCAAGAGATCGAGACCATCCTGACCAACATGGAGAAATCCTATCTCTACTAAAAATACAAAAATTAGCTGGACGTGGTGGCGCGTGCCTGCAATCCCAGCTACTTGGGACGCTAAGGCAGGAGAATCGCTTGAACCCGGGAGAAGGAGGCAACAGTGAGCCAAGATGGCGCCACTGCACTCCTGCCTGTTGACAGAGACTCCGTCTCAAAAAAAAAATTTTTTTAATCCTATATTAAGATCCATTTTAAATGTTAAAAGTTCCAAGAATTCCTATATACTAGTAGTTTTACTTTTTATTTATTCAGTGTACAATTTTGAGTATGTGCTTACATTCTTGGGCTCTTGGCAAAAAATCCATTGCCCCTCAGGGGACCATGCCCGGTGGGTTAGGAACCATTGGTTTAGGCCAATGGAATGAGAAGGTCTCACTCACTCTCTTAATCTCTATACTTAGAGCCTATCCTCATATTTTCCATGTGCTTGCTAAGACCTCACGTTTTCCCCCTGAAAACTAATACTAGGAGAAACCTTACTCTTTAACCCCCCCACCCCACTTTACCTTGGCAGAATTCAGTAAAGTAATGATCCAAAATGTATAGACCTGGTTTTAACATTCATACATCAAGTACAACCCAAATAAATCCCAAGATGTTATGTGATCTGCTTTTGCCATTGTATCCCATTCAGAGATGTAATACTCACTCACCACCAAAAATAATAAAAAACCTCAATTTTTAATTGGGTCACTCATAATCACTAAAGTGTGTCCAACTTATAATTCACAATAATGAAATTTTCTTTTTTCTCTCCTCTCCCATTCTCTCATATCCAGAAAACCTCTTTAAACTCCAAAAACACTGTCTCTGACACCCAAACTTCCTTTTCTCTTTGTCTAGATAAATGATTACTAATCTATGGGCCATAGACTACTGAGGGATAATGGATCCATGTGTATACCAATAATTGTCTATATGCTACATTACCAAAAAAAAGAAAAACTTACATTCATATTACAATCCTTGAAACTTCTGACATTTAAGATGAATGTAAAATAGTATAGGATTTAAAAAAAAAAAAGGCCAAAGAGATAATAGCTGAAACTTAGGAATAACAGAATAAAAGATTCCCATATTCTTCTCTTTATTATAGATATATAGATATAGGTATAGATATAGATTTAACATCTGTCTTCATTTAATTTTTTTTCACTGCTGTTTTGCCTGTTTTCAGATTACAACAGACAAAAAATAGGAACTAACCCAGCAAATTAGAATTCATACCCTTTGGGACTATTAATTTTGTCCCCATATACAAGGATTGAGTTTATATATCCATATCCATCTTTCATATGGCAGGAATAGCTCTCTGCACCACCCATGAGTATGGCACCTTTCCCTGCCAGACTCCATTCGCAATACTGCCTTTGGGATGAGCAGCCCTCAGTTCTAGACCTGAGGCTCAGGCTGCAAAAAGCAGCAAGTGCTGACGTGGTCCCTAGGGGGACAGCCGGCAGCTTGGAGGGAATGAAGGAGCCCACAGTTGGGGGCTGGGACCAAAGCCTGCTGAGACCAGCCCTAGGGTTGGGTCAGGAGGTACTGCCACCCCCGAGTCCTGAGCGGCAGTGGCCTGAGTCTAGGGGAGGCAGCATGCTGAAGCATTCGGTGTGAGAGCTGACATCAGGCAGCTGGAAGAGCCTTGGCCATGGAGGTTTCATATCACCTTATACCAGTCTGGATAATCTCCTGGAGGTGTCTTGACTTGCTAAGTTTGTTCTAGGGTTGAGAATGAAAGGGACTACATGACAATTCTGAGCAGCTGTGATGGTTCCCCCAACTCCTTGCCCAGTGCCAGGGCTGGGGCTGGATGAAGATACTCAGTGCAGTCCAGGCACAACCTGGCCCCCTGCCATGAACCCTGCCTGCAGCTGCTCTCGAGTTCCACTGCTCTGGTTTGTTTTCATTTTCTTCTTTGCTGTTTTGCCCATTCTCCACCTTCCTCACAACAAAGGAGAAAACAGCAACTAACTCAGCAAAAAAGAATTCAAGGAGTTTCCAGCAAAAGTCTGATACTCTGTGGTCCCAGGGTTTCTAATTGAAGGGATTCCCTGGGCCTTACCCTCTCCACTCAACTGTGAGTCCAGCAGGGGCACCAACAGACAGGCAAAGCCTCCTCCCAACCTAGAGAAGAGATAACCTTCTGTTTCCCTGATGCCCCTCTGCGGGTTCCTCTAGCTCCAGCTGAAGTGGAACATTCACCTGAACATCCCTGAAGTTACCGCACCAAAGCCGAAGAAATGCAAGTTGCCTGCAGCCTCACCCCGGCACATCTGCCCCAGCGGCCCCAGCTACAAGCAGCCCTTTCAGTCCAAGCACTGGAAATGTGTACCCCTGCAGATGGCCTGGTAGGTGCTGGGAAGTTGAGGGGGCAGGAGCTGTATGAAGAGGCAGGGAGCAGGGGTGACCAGCCTGGGAAAGCAGGCAGTGAAGTGAGGGCACCAACAGGCCAAGGTCACCCTATAAGTTGCAAAGTGCCTGTCTTCTCAGCTGCCCTCCCCAGTGCTGGCCACTGACCCAGAGGTGGGGTGTGCCACAGTGTGTGGGCTTCAAGCACCAGTCTGACCTAGTGCGTTTCAAACTATGCAACGGAAGGCCTCTGGGGACCCACAGCTGAAAACTTACAACCTTTCTATCCTGCCCATCGATTTGGCATCTGCCATTGGTCTGTCCTATAAACAAGCCTGATCCTCCCACCATGTGATCTCCAAGTTCTGGAGACAGTGAACCTCTGGGCAGCTAAAAAGACCCTGGTCCACACCCACCTTTGTATGCTAGATGAGGGCTTCTGCCCCAGGGCTTGTTCCTTGAAGGACAGGGGCCACCCTGGGAGCCTCTTCAGCAGCTCCTCAGCCAGAGGAGTCCCAGGGAAGTGAGAATCAGACTCAGTATTGCAGGGGAAACAAGGAGGGCAGTGACACACTCCATTTGAGAAAGGAAGGAGATGAGGCCCAGAGTCTTGGGCCTGGTGGCTCTGGAGAGCTTCTTGCGTCTCAATTTCTAACTGCTGCTTTTCACATTCTCCAAACGCCCCATTCTCAGCCAACAGGGGAAGCAGATGGAGGCCGTCTGGAAGATCGAGCTGGCCTCCTCCAGTCACCCAGTAGAAAAAAAGACCCCTGCCAGCCTTCCCTGGGACCAGCTGTGGGGACACCCAGATATTCCCCGACTGTTGGCACTGGATGTGTAGTCCTCCTACCACAAAAGCCTGAACTTCCTGAAGGCCCAGTAAGGTGCGAGACTAAGGGTCAATGTGGATTCTAAGAGGCTGACCAGTAAGGGCAGGGGCTGGTGGGCACATGGCCCTGTCCAGCTCGCCAGGAAATCTCTCTCCAGGCATTAACAATGCCCTCATTTACTGTCCCACACCAGCAGAGAGAGGCTAACCTGGCTCCTCTGTTCAGCAGCTGCCAGCAGGGTCTCCATGCCAACACCACTTCAGTTCTGGTGAAGGGTTTCCTTAGTGTCAGAGGCCATCAGAGGGATTTTTCCTGCACATTGGCCGTCTGGGCTGCACATGAATTCTGCACTTGATCTTAGCCAAAAGGCTGAGAAGCAATTGCACATGAATTCTGAAGAGACTCATCTCACCCTAGCCCTGGGGGTGGTTCTCAGGGGAGCCAGGTGTAGGGATGGAGAGACGAGGGAGCCCCTGGAATGAATAAGAAACCTGACCCTCGGGCCTGGGCCTGTCACTTTCCTTTCCTTACTGCCTTCAAGAACGATCCCTGTAAAGAACAGCTGAGGGGACAGAGGTGGGACTCTGGGGGCCAACAAGAGGCTTTTCTGGTTAAAGGCTTAGCTCTCCTTTGCCTCTCTAGGCTTGAAGATGTCACTACTGAAGGCTCCAGGCTCTTTTAAAGACCCTCTCTACATGACCAATCCCATCTGCCTCCTGTGGCCCTGGCCCTGGCCCTGCCCCAGTTACACATCCCCAATTGGGAGAGGGTCCTGATACCACCAGTCTAGCCCTAACCAGAGCAGAGAGCCGGAAGATGCTGGTGCTGCCCCCATCCTCCAACTGGAGACTTTGGTGAGACAGGGAGGCACAGAAGCATCAAAGCATTAAAAATCTCTAACTCTGCGCCTCTTCTCTGTTAGAGATTTTTATCCCTGGCCATGCCTGAGGTCTGAAATGGGCCCGAGAGTCCCAGCTGGAATGCCCATCCAGTGCAGAATTCCAATTCCTGGTTTCCAATTCCCAGAGGGTTTCCAAGGGGGATGTGCATATGTGTTGTTGTTGATGTAGATACAGCAAACAGAATGGAGAAGAACCAAAACAACGCTGTGGGAGAACACAGTCACCCAGAAGTCAGCTGAGGCCTGGCCCTGTGGAGATTCGGTTAAACTTGCCCAAGGGCCTCCCCATCGTGGGGTCTCTCCTCTCTGAGCTGCTTCTGCGGCTCTTCTCCGCATCCCTGCCCTGCCTGGGTTCTGACCAGCTTCTGAGTCTCAGGTCAGCCCCTTTGTTTCCCACACATGAAGACATGTGCACATAAATATCAGGGGTGCGCACCCCACTTGAGCCCACGCACTCATGACATCAGTGACTTTCTGAAAATATAGAGGGACAGTGGGGAATGGGATTCACGTTCAACAGCAGCCTCCTTTCTTCCCTCCTTCTCCGCCTCTCTCTGGTGTAACATGCACAATTCTAAAATTCCTTCATGTCTCAAGCAGACCTGTTGCACCCCCACACCCAGGCCTCCACTGGGATCCCAGCTTCAGGCTTAAACACTTATCAAAATATTGTTCCCGGCAAAGACAATATTGTTTCCTTCCCCTTTCTAAGGAAACTTAGGTGAAGACAATTTCCTCCCCGCTTTCAACTCTGTATCTGTTTACTGCGTTGATCTCACTACCATGTGCAGAGGCAGAGCCTGCAGTATCTTCTTTACCCACATCCCAGGCTGCCAGCACCTCCCTGCGTGTTGGCCTGCTCCTAATGTCTCAGTGTGGGGGCTCCCTGCAGTCTGGGGGTCCGTTATTGTGGCATGAGGATCTGCTGGTCTCTAAGAAAAGTTATCTGTCCCTTGGCTGGGCATGGTGGCTCACGCCTGTAATCTAAGCACTTTGGAGGCCAAGGCGGGCAGATCACCTGAGGTTGGGAGTTCAAGACCAGCCTCACCAATACGGTGAAACCCCGTGTTAAAAAAAAAAAAAAAAAAGTTATCTGTCCCTGCCCGGGCTGCTGCTGCCTTGGTGTGGTGGCTGTGCTGCCTCCTTTGGGAGCGCCCTCCTGGACACTGCTCCACTCCCTAAAGTGTACCTTCTCTCAGGCCGCCTGCTCCTGGCCCACCATGAGTCCTCATGCCCACCTGCTGCATGGTGCTGAGTCACTCGCCTCTTTGAGGTCCTACCACCCTCACCAGCTCCCCTGGCCATGCTGTCTGGCGCACAGCACCATCTGGGTTCATGACTAGGTGTGACCTTATGCCCCATTCTCCTGGTCTGCCTGGCACTGACAGCCTGTTCGTCTCTGGGCCTACTGGGGTGCCTTCTTAGCACATGGGGGAGGGATGTTTATCTTCCCTCCATGGTTTGAGACACTAGGACGACTGTGTCTCTCAAAATCCAGCAGCCCCCCATTCTCTGAGATCGTTTTCAGCTTTGTCTTATAAGCATGTCCCCTGGGCTCCCTGTCTGACAGGTGGGAGAGCTGTGTGTCTGCAGACACCAAACGTTTTCTGAAGCTGGAGGAGAATCCTAGCCTCGACTCTGAGCGCCCTGCCCTCCCCTTGCTCAGGGTCTGTTCCTGACAGCTAAAAACACATTGGTAAACACGTGTGCACCGAGATACACATGAACACAGGCTCACACAGCGTCCGATATGCTGGACAGTGTCTGATATGCTGGAGACAGACGAGGGGACTTACAATGCGGCCTCTGGGAAAGAGACTAGATGGGGCTGGGGCCAAGGAAACGTGAATGGGTGGGAAGGAGCAAAGAAGAATGAGGGGAGGGAAGAGGAATTCTTCTGTGAGGTCAGACAAAAGGCAGATTCGCAGGAAGAGAAGCAGAGCCCCAGGGACTTGGCAGAATGTTGCGTTGAGTGGTTCTATGTCCAGGTTGAGTCCGGGTCCAGCTCTGGACTTGACTCTGGGAAATGCTCAGGTACTGGACCTGGACCCTGAGCGGGCACTCGCCTGCCCTGGGCCATGTCTCAGTTGCTTCCTGACCTGTAACTGTATTAACTCTTTCAGTGCCTCAGCTAACCAAGGAAGGAATGCCAGGGACCTACAGATGAATCTGCTGAACTTGTTCAGAAAAAGTCAAGCGACTCACTCCCTGGAACCCAAATAAGCCAGAAGGATCAGGACAGCCCCAGTCTCCACTCCATCCCTTAGCCAGTGATTCTCAACCTTCAGAGGGACTGAAACTCACAAAGAACTTGGTCGAAATGCAGGTTCCCAGCTGGTGCTTTTAAAGAAACCCTCTGGGTGTTGCCGAGTATTTCTAGAACTTTGAGAAACACTACTTTCCTCCTGCAGTCCCCAAACTACGTTTTTAACAAAACAGAGGTTGTTTTATCTTAAAATTCTGTCTCATTGCTGAAACCCACACCTGCTCAACTCAATTTTAGGAACCTCTGAGTGTTGTCTGTGTCCTTTGGGAGCAAACATGCTGAGATGGCTGTGATTGGTACCTGGAACTTAGTAGGTGTAACTCCATTTAATCAAATATGGACAGATAGTCAATGACATGCCAGTGATTTGCATGAAAGCTCAGAAGGCGAGAACAAAAGGAGATACCAAATACAGAACAGAGCCAGGTGTCACAAGGTGGGAGGCAAAGGTGTGTCTCTGAGTGAGGACAAAGGTGGAAGAAATGGAGACATGAGGTTCAAATGTAGATGATGTGGGCTAAGGAGGCCATCTCTGGCAGCTGTCTGTCCATTCAGTTAAGACACTAATTCGCTTAATCAGCTCATAAGCACCTGCACACCCTCCTCCTGGCACACAGCTACCACCTGCCTGGTCCCTGCTCAGTCTCTCCCTCCCCATCCTTCTCCACTCACCAGCACCCCTGGCCTAGGGACCAGGCATAACAAATAGGAAATGACCCTGTCCTCAGAGAACCCATGTCTGACCATTCTCTCCTCAGGAATGGCTCTCATCCTTGCTTCCAGCCTAAGGCTGAGATTCCAGAAAGCTGAGGAGGATGTGGAAATGTGAACAGCCAGTTCTGTGGATGATGCCAGGAGTAGGATTTATTTTCTGAGCCGCAGCTTAAGATATCGCAAGGATGCCTGGCGTGGGAGGAAGGGGAACAGTATCCTGATGCAGGTCACACACATAGCACAGCTGTGCCAGCCCCGGGCTGTTTCCAGCCTCTCGGGTCCCAGGCTCTTTCTTTTCTGGAGGCCTCACCCCAATGATACTTAACATCTTAAGATGCCCCCACACTAAAAGCATCACGCTAAATAATTGGAAGGCATTTTTATAACCTTGCTTTAGAAACGAACCATAAGGAAGTTATTTAATGTATACTTGGCTGTGAGTGACATCTCCACCATCAGCATGCACAGAGAAGAAATCGAACAAGTTTTATAAATGTAATGAGACTATTTTGAATATTAAATTTGACAGTGAATGAAACTGACAATATTATGTTTTATAAAGATTTCATACATATTCATATATTCTTGGTTTTTACATTTTGGCACCAATAATATTTTCAAAGCTTTCATGTCTTCACAGGCTCTTAGCACTGTGCTTAAGGGGGCTGGTGGCTAAACTTGTTCTGGTGATGGAGGATTCTGACCTTTTGCATGTCCTCTAGTGAACTCTGGCAAGCACGCAGTGTCTGACATTCTTCTCCTGCTTTGGTAACAATTTCGTCTTCTTAAAGGCAAAGAAAGCCTGCACAGGCCAAGCTCTGAAGCCAAGAGGGTTGGAAGACATATATGGGGGGTGCCTTTGTGTATGTAAGTGTGTATATGTATGTTTGTATATGTGTGTATCTATATGTGCACATATATGTGTATGCGTATGTATGGGTATATATGTATGTGTACATATGTATGTATAAATATGTATATATGTAAGTGCATAAATGTGTGTATGTATGTATATATGTGTAAATGTGTATATATGTGTGTGTGTGTGTGTGTGTGTGTGTGTGTCTGGTGTTTTTCTAGTGACGAGGCTCACTGATACTATACAGGAGCCTCATTTTTTATTTTTTTTCCAGAGCAAAGTTGACATTTCTGGTCAATCTATTTAACATCTACCACCCAAAAATTCAGGGAAGACAAGGCATGGGAAGGAATATTTATTTGAGCATTGCTTCAAGCCATATTCAGGGACTGACCATAGCTCTGCTTGCATGGCACACAGCCTCAGATGAGGAACCAAAACAAATATGGAAGGCGACATGGGAGAGGGTCTACTCCAGCTCTGACTAACTGCAAAGAGGCATACAGTGGAAGGGAGAATAGCCCTTCAAAAATAACCCAGCCATACAGCCAGGGAGGGGAAAGCCATGCAGGCCATGACTTCTCATGGCCTGAAAAGTCAGAAAACAGACGAGCATGACTCTGTGATCAGAGGAGTCATCTTCTCAAGAAGAGAAGATGTGCATGGCTGGGATGCTATAACTATCAAGTGGGGACTTTGAAGGTAGCTACATCTAACGTGTTACAGGATCTGGCTCTAACAGGTGAGCAACATGCAGGAACAGACAGGGAATCTGAGTAGAGAATAAGAAATTGTACAAAAGAAATGGAAACTTGGAGATGCCAGAAATGAAACTCTTAACATCAGAGATATAGAAATCCTTTGGCAGGTTTATCACCCAACTAGACAAAAGCAAGGCAAAGAAAAAATGTGTGAATTTGAGGCAAGATCAATAGAAATTAGCCAACTATAACACAGAGAGAGTGAAAACAAAGAAACAAACCAGCAACTCCCAAAACACTCGCGATGTGTGGGACAGTACCAATGGTTTCACACACATGTGATCGAAGTCCCAGAAGGAGAAAGCAGGAGAAATATTTGAAGAGATAATTACTGAGAATTTCCCAAATTGAAGACGAGAAGCCACAGATCCAAGGAGCTCAGAGAACTGAAAAAGGATAAATACAAGGAAAAACATACCTCACCATATCATAGTCAAACCTAAAACCAAAGATGAGAGAACAATTTGAAAGCCGCCAGAAAGAAAAAGTTACCAAGCAGAGTAAGAAATAAAGCAGTCTTCTCAGGCAGTCTTGTGTCTTATGGGTCCACAAGATAACTCAGGAACCTTCTAGAATATTCTCCCATTTGGGGGCAATTAGCTTAGGCAGGTATCTGTTACCTGCAAAAGCAATTGGCTGAGATGTTACATCCCACCCAATTAGCCAATTAGTCAGGAGGACAAGCAGAGCGGACCTCCCACGCTCCAGTTCTCCATACCCCCGCCCTGGCTTTTGTGTCACACCCTGCCCCTCCTCTCTGCACACCCTGGGAGGCCCTGTGCTGGCTGGTGGCTTCATCACCCCTCAAACACTATTTATTGCCTCTAAGCTGGGAGGAACCTGAGCAGGTGGAGGCTGGATAAACTAGTTGCCAACCTCAGTGACACTCAAGGCAGGCCCTGGGGTCTGACTACTGCCCTATATTCTTTCCCAGGAGCTGAGCAGCCTGGAACGACCAAAGCCTGAGTCCAGCTGGTGCGCCAATCAGGGCGCTGCCGCAGGATGCTCACTGCCACTGGCAGCAGCACTGTGAGCTGGCAGCTGCCACTGATTCCGGTCTCCACTGGTCAAGAAGATTTGGGTTTCCTCTCCCATCACCCCTAAGCTGTCAGGCGCCGCATTTTCTCACTTTCAGGGAGAGGAGGAGCCTCTCCTGCAGAAGCCACAAGGAGGCAGCAAAGTGCTTGTCTAAGAGCCTCAGCTGGCCTGGAGAGGGGCCAGGAGTTAGAAGGGAGGGGACTGCGGGAAGAGAGACACAAAGGAAGCTGCTGCGGGTTCCTGAGAAAGTTCAGGTCCAGCGTGGACAGGAAGTGTGGCAGAAGGAGGAGAATACTCGAGGCATTCCAGATCCAGGCTATGGACATGGGGATCATGAAGATGGCTCATGGCGGTGGAGTCTGCTCTCCCTCAGCCTGGGCCCCCTTCCTACTTGCTTGACTGCCCACCCCCAGCAGGTCCTCTGCTCTGTATGGCAGAGAGCTTATCCCTGCAAATGACCCTTTGGGCAGCTGTTTTTAGGAGCTCTGCCAGGAGGCCTTTCCCATGGACTTCCTCAAGCATATAGCATGGCTCCATTGATTCATTTATTCAATCATCCATTCAACAAGTAGCTATTGGGCACCTAACTCATTATGAGGCAATGTTCTAGGTGTTAAGGATACTGTGGTGAGTAAAACAGATTTTTAAAAAGTGTCTTCACAAAGCTTACATTCTATGGGGGGGGAAAGACAAGAAACAAAAATAAATTAGTAAAATACACAGTTATGTCAGCAGGTAAAAGGTGCCAAGGAGAAACACAAATTTCAAGAGGGATAAGGCAGCAGAATGCAGGGGAGTGGGTGTTACCATTTAAAGTAGAGAGGGCATGGCAGGATATTTCAGTGAAGACTTGAAGCAGGTGAGGAGGTAACCTGGGGGAAAGGCATGCTGGGCAGGGAGAGCATGCTGAGGTGGGAGCCTGCCTGGCACACTCAGGGGGGCAGCAAGGTGCCTGGGGTAGCTGGTGTGGGTGAGTGGGAGGGTGAGGGGAGACACACTGCAGAGGCAACTGGGAGGCAGATCACACGAGGCCTCGTGGGCCACTGTAAGGACCACTGTTCACCTGGAATGCAATGGGACCCACTGCAGAATTCTGAGCAGAGAAGTGACATCATCTGATCTTCAATTCAAGAGCATCGTCCGGCTGCAACAGTGAGCCCAGACTGGGAACAGGGAGACCAGCTGGAAGCTGTTTCAATTTCCACCCCATTCAGAAAGCCTAGTGAAGGCCGGAAGTGGTGGCTCACGCACACAATCCCAGCACTTTGGGAGGCCGAGGAGGGTGGATCACCTGAGGTTAAGAGTTCAAGACCAGCCTGGCCAACTTGGTCTCTATGAAAAAACACAAAAATTAGCCAGGCGTGGTGGCAGGCATCTGTAATCCCAGCTACTCAGGAAGCTGAGGCAGGAGAATCACTTGAACTCAGGAGGTGGAGGTTCAAGTGAGCCAAGATCGCATCATTGCACTCCAGCCTAGGTTACAAGAGTGAGACTCTGTCTCAAAAAAAAAAAAAAAAAAAAGAGAAAGCTTAGTCAATGAGCTCAGATGCCCCCTCCACCATGAAGCCTCCCCTAATCCTCCCTAAGCCTCTCCTTCTCCTGGGGGCTCTCTCACCTTTGTGTGTGGATCTGTTACAGGATTGGTCATCTTGCCTTTGTTCTGGGATTATTGGTGAGCCTGCTCTCAACCCCACTAGACTTGAAACACTTTTTTTTTTTTTTGTCTCTGTCCCAGGCTGGAATACAGTGGCACGATCTCGGCTCACTGCCACCCTCACCTCACAGGTTCAAGCGATTCTCCTGCCTCAGCCTCCAAAGTAGATGGGACTATAGGTGCCCGTCACCGTGCCCAGCTAATTTTTGTATTTTTACTAGAGATGGGGTTTCACCATGTTGGCCAGGATGGTCTCAAACTCCTGACTTCGTGATCCACCCACCTCGGCCTCCCAAAGTGCTGGGATTACAGGCGTGAGCCACCGCG
>PVKV010039085.1:0-13375 GCA_004027835.1 Alouatta palliata | reverse complement strand
CCCCCATACATTATATAACACACACACACACTCCACGTTATAATACACACCCCACATTATATAACACACACACCACGTTATATAACACACACACACACACACACACACACCCCACATTACATAACACACACACACATATGCCCCACATTATATAATAACAAAAAATTCACATTTGTTAATATCACCACTGATCTCATCAGAATGTTTTTTCTTTTTTGGGACAGCATAATTTTTTTTTTTTTAATTTAGACATAGGGTCTTGCTCTGTCCCCCAGGCTGGAGTGCAGTGGCACTATCATAGCTCACTGCAGCCTCCAGTTCCTTGACTCAAATGATCCTTCTACTTCAGCCTCCTGTCTCAGCGTTCCCTGTAGCTGAAACCACAGGCACACACCACTGTGCTCAGCTTATTTTGTTATTTTTTGTAGAGATGGGGGTCTCACTTTGTTGCACAGGCTGGACTTGAACTCTTGGCCTCGAGCCGTCCTCCCACCTTGGCCTCTTGAAGTGCTGGGATTGTAGGCATGAGCCACTGTGCCCAGCCCGGAAAATATAGGAAAACTATCAAGCTCAAAGTAGCAAACACAGGTTTTTCAAAATTCTAATTTTTGCTTGAAAGTTAAAATTTTTATAACTGGCAACAAATATTGTCAACAGCTTTTCTTGAAGTGATAATGTTCTCCCAGTTGAAGAGTGTATGTACCAAACATGCAACTCTATTTAACCAGTTTGTCTGTCAGCCACTCTTTCAAGTAAAAAATGCTGTTCCATGAAGAAACCAGTTAGTTCAGTTTGCAATTCAAACAGTTACATAACTATTTACTTTTTTTATTTTCTTTTTTGAGACTGAGTCTTCTCTGTCTCCCAGGCTGGAGTGCAGTGATACAATCTCAGCTCACTGCAACCTCTGTGTCCCAGGTTTAAGCAATTCTCCTGCCTCGGCCTCCAGAGTAACTGGGACTACAGATGCATACCCCTTATTTTGTTTAGAAGAGACAGGGTTTCACCATGTTGGCTAGGCTGGTCTCGAACTCCTGACCTCAAGTGATCTGTCTGCCTCGGCCTCCCAAAGTGTTGAGATTACAGGCATGAGCCACCATGCATGGACCGACAGCTATCTATTTTGGTATGCAGCAGAAATATCTACTTCCCATTTCATTACACTGCGTGTGTGTGTGTGTGTGTGTGTGTGTGTGTTTATGTGTGTGTGTATTCAATGTTACCAAGTTGAAACACTGGAAATTATGAAGTTTTATTATTTCTTTCTCTTTTTTTCGAGACAGAGTCTCACTCTGTCACACAGGCTGGAGTACAGTGGCGTGATCTCGGCTCACTGCAACCTCTGCCTCCCAGGTTCAAGTGATTCTCCTGCCTCAGCCTCCTGAGTAGTTGGGACTATAGGCGCGTGCCACTACACCTGGCTAATTTCTGTATTTTTAGTAGAGATGGGCTTTCACCATGTTGGCTAGGATGGTCTCAATCTCCTAACCTCATGATCCACCTGCCTCAGTCCCCCAAAGTGCTGGGATTATAAGCATGAGCCACCATGCCAGGCCTAAGTTTTATTATTTCATCACAGGACTATCTTAACTGAAACTGGCTTTAAAAAAAAACAAAAAACAAAAAACCGTGATCATGTGTTGGTGAAGAACACAATGGAGACTTGTATTCGCTTCCTTGATTCTTAATTAATACCAAGAAACTGGTAGTTTTAATTTCTTTCTTTCTTTCTTTCTTTTTTTTTTTTTTTTGAGACAAGTTCTTTCTCTGTTGACCAGGCTAGAGTGCAATGGCACGTTCTCAGCTCACTGCAGCCTCTGCCTCTGGGTTCAAGCAATTCTCCTGCCTCAGCTTCCTGAGTAGCTGGGATTACAGGCACGTGTCACCAAGCCTAGCTAATTTTTGCATTTTTAGTAGAGATGGGGTTTTACCATGTTGGCCAGGCTGGTCTTGAACTCCTGCCTGAAGGTAACCTTCAGGTTACCTGCCTGCCTCAGCCTCCCAAAATGCTGGGATGACAGACTGAGCCACCACGCTCAGCCTCCTTAATTTCTTTTGTACCTGTCAGTGCAGATGTCAACACAGTCAAAAGGCAAATTACATCTTCATACTGTGAAAGCTGATCATACAAATTGAGTCATTCTTGTCATACTCAACTAAAACAGAGTGAAGAGGCCAGAGGGAAAAAGCATTCAGGGCACATAACGTTGCTCCAAAAATGTAGTTCTCTGCATGTCCAGCTGCTGAAGAAACTGCCTGTTGTAACTTGAGGCCAGTCTTATCTCACAGCTGCTGAAACATCCTGTTGCCTCTCTAAGGCTAATTTTACCCACCATATTTGCTCACTAATTGTATCTTGTTAGCTCTCTGAAACTTTATTAATATCAATGAAATTTATTTAAAATCGACACGTAACATTTATCTTTTTTATAAAATCCCCAAACCTCGCTTTGCTTTTTGGACATACTGAAAACCACCCAGTCTGTATATGTCCCAAGTTGCAATTCTTGCTTCCCAAATAAGATGTTAAATCTAGAGATTCATTGTTACACCTTTTTTTTTTTTTTGGAGACAGGGTTTCACCATTTTGGCCAGGCCGGCCGGTCTCGAACTTCTGACCTCGTGATCCACCCACCGCGCCCGGCCTCATCGCTACATCTTTATTGTGACTTTGACAGTAACACTATAAAATATTTTTGACTTTGAAGACTTTCTGGAAACGTTCTGTGGGTCATACTCTGAGAACCACTGCTCTAGCCTTGTTATTGGTGTATGACACTTCTGGGACCTCTACTGGATGCTTTCGTTATCCTACAGAGTCTCTCCACTGCCAGCTACTGTGAGCTCTGGGAACTTTTCGGTTTATGACTGGAATAGCTTGCAGGGTTTTTTGCGTTTTTGTTTGTTTTTTTCCCTGTTGTTACTGAATTTCACCCTACAGTTTTATAGCTTAGTATTCAGCCTCTTAACAGAAAAACTTCAGGCAAAATTAAACTTAACAGAGTTTATTTGAGCAAAGAGTTAATAAATTGGGCAGCAGTTAGAACCAGAAAAGGTTCAAAGAATTTCCCTCTGCAACATGGGTAGTGAGTATTTACAGACAGAAAACGGAAGTAAACTATGGAAGTAACCTAAGGGGTTAGCCTTATTTAAACATGGTCCGATCAGCTGGCTGCCTGTGATTGACTGAAACCTGGCTGCTTATGATTGGCTGAAACCTGATTACCTGTTACAAAAAATATACTCCTAAATTAGGTTTAAATTCCTTTATGGACTAAGTTAGGTCACAGTTCAATATGTAGGAACTTGAAGTATGGCGACAGCCTTAGGCCAGTGGCCTCTTGCTTATTTATTTTAATAAGCCAGGCCAGGTGTGGTAGCTCACACCTGCAATCCCAGCACTTTGGGAGGCCAAGGCAAGTGAATTGCTTGAGGCCAGGAGTTCAAAACCAGACTGGCCAACATGGTGAAACCCAATCTCCAATAAAAATACAAAAATTAGGGTGAGCACGGTGGCTCATGCTTATAATCCCAGGACTTTGGGAGGCTGAGGCAGGCAGGTCACCTGAGATGGAGAGTTCGAGACCAGCCTGATCAACACGGAGAAACCCTGTCTCTACTAAAAATACTAAATTAGCCAGGCATGGTGGTGCATGCCTGTAATTCCAGCTACTCGGGAGGCTGAGTCAGGAGAATCGCTTGAACCCAAGAGGTAGAGGTTGCAGTGAGCTGAGATCATGCTATTGCACTCCAGCCTGGGCAACAAGAGCAAAACTCCGTCTCAAAAAACAAACAAACAAAAACCCAAAAATTATGTCCAGATGCAGTGGCTCATGCCTGTAATCCCAGCACTTTGAAAGGCCGAGGTGGGCGCATCACTTGAGGTCAGGAGTTCGAGACCAGCCTGGCCAACATAGTGAAATCCAGTCTCCACTCAAAATAAAAAAATTAGCTGGGTGTGGTGTGGTGGCATGTGCCTGTAGTCCCAGCTACTTGGGAGGCTGAGGCATAGAACCACTTGAACCCATGAGGCGGAGGTTGCGGTGAGTCGAGATCATGCTACTGCACTCCAGCTTGGGTAACAGAGAGAGACTCAGTCTCAAAACAAACAAACAAATAAAAATACAAAAATTAGCCGGGTGTGGTGGTGCACGCCTGTAATCCCAGCTACTCAGGAGGCTGAGGCAGGAGAATCCCTTGAACCCGGGAGGCAGAGGTGCAATGAGCAGAGATCCTGCCGCCGCACTCCAGCCTGGGCAACAGAGTGAAACCCTGTCTCAAAAAAAAAAAAAAAAAAAAAATTAATATGCCAAAGACTCAAGGCAGTCCCTATCTGGATTTCTGCAGCTCTTTCACTGTGTAGCTAGCTCCCTCCTCTCTGGTATCCTGCCCCATGCATTCTAGCTCCCTCAGTTGCTCTGGATCCTTTTTCTGTTCCTTCAAGTCAGCAAGTTTGCCGTGGTCTCATAGACACCATCTTCCTTTTTATTTTATTTTATTTATTTATTTAAAGATGGAGTTTCGCCATGTTGGTCAGTGGTCAGGCTGGTCTCGAACTCCCGACCTCAGGTGATCCGCCTGCCTCAGCTTCCCAAAGTGCTGGGAATACAGGCCTGAGCCACAGCACCTGGCCCAGACACCATCTTCCTATGCCACACCCTAGAAAGGCTCTCCAGGCAGAAAGCCTGTTTCTCTTGTCCCCAGGATCCGGGTCCTGTGCTGGTTGTTGCCTCCTGTCTAAAAACAGCCGTTTCACATATGTATCCAGTTTTCTTTTTTTTTCTTGAGACAGAGTCCTGCTCTGTCCCCCAGGCTTGGAGTGCAGTGGAGTGATCTTGGCTCACTGAATCCTGTGCCTCCCAGGTGGTGATTCTCCTGTCTCAGCCTCCCGAGTAGCTGGGACTACAGTGTACAGGTGCACACCACCACACCTGGCTAATTTTTAAATTTTTATTAGAGACAGGTTTTCCCCATGTTGGTCAGGCTGATCTCGAACTCCTGACCTCAGGTAATCCACCTGCCTCAGCCTCCCAAAGTGTTGGGATTATAGGTGTGAGCTGACACGCCCAGCCCCAGTTTTCTATTTGTTTATTGGGAGGAGGCAAGCCCAATACAGTTACTCTGACATAGCTGGTATATGTGTCTTTTTTTTTTAAGTGCTTTTATTTTTGTCCCAATCTTATTATGAAAATTTCAGACATTCAGAAAAGCTATATCAGAGATAAAGCCAAATACTAAAGAGGTAAAGGCAGATTTTAATCAGTAACATACTATTGCAATAGTCCAGTGAGAACTGAACTCAACTTCAATGTGGGCCTGGTGCAGTGGCTGATAGTTTTGGAGGTTGATGCGGGAAGATCACTTGAGGCCAGGAGATCAACACCAGCCTGGGCAACATAAGGAAGTCCCATCTCTACAAAAATAAAAATAAAAATTTGCTGGGCATGTAGCAGTAGTCTCAGATACGCAGGGAACTGAGATGGGAAGGAACCCTTGAGCTCAGGAGTTCAGTTTGCAATGAGTTACAATCACACCACTAAACTCCAGCCTGGGTGACAGAGCAAGACTCTGTCTTAGAACAAATAAACCGTCCGGGCCCGGTGGCTCATGCCTGTAATCCCGGCACTTTGGGAGGCCGAGATGGGGGGATCACCTGAGGTCAGGAGTTTGAGACCAACCTGGCCAACATGGCAAAACTCTGTCTAAAACCACAAAAATTAGCCAGGCATGGTGGTGGGCACCTGTAATCCCAGCTACTCGGGAGGCGAGTAACCTGGGAGGCGGAGGTTGCAGTGAGCCATGATCACTGCACTCCAACCTGGGCGACAGAGCAAGACTCTGTCTCAAAAAATAAATAAAATAAAACAAATAAATGAATAAAATACAAAAATTAGCTGGGCGTAGTGGTGCACACCTGTGATCCTAGCTACTTCGGAGGCTGAGAATTGCTTGAACTCATGAAGCAGAAGGTGCAGTGAGCCAGGCACTCCAGCCTGGGCAACAGAACAAGACTGTCTCAAAAAAAAAAGTCATGTTGGTGGCCAGGCCAGTGGCTCATGCTTGTAATCCCAGCACTTTGGGAGGCTGAGGCAGGAGGATCGCTTGAGCCCAGGAGTTCAAAGCCAAACTGGGCAATATAGCAAGACCCCATCTCTACCAAAACAAAACAAAAATTAGTCAGGCATGGTGGCACTCATCTGTAGTCCTAACTACTCAGGAGGCTGAGGTGGGAGGATTGCCTGAGCTCAGGAAGTTGAGGCTAGAGTGAGCCATAATCATGCTACTTTACTCCAGCCTGGGTGACAGAGCAAAACCCTGTCTCTAAGACAATAATAAAAATTTAAAAAAAATTAGAGTCACCATCCTTATAACCACTACTTACATCTACCACCTACCATTAACATGTTTCTATACTTGCTTTATTGCATATCCATCCATCCATCCATCCATCCTTCCATCCATCCTTCAATCCATCTTTTTTTCTGAGACAAGGTCTCACTCTTTTCCCCAGCCTGGAGTGCAGTGGTGAGATCTTGGCTCACTGCAACCTCTGCCTCCTGGGTGCAAGCAAGCAATTATCCTGCCTCAGCCTCCTGAGTAGCTGGGATTACAGGCATGTGCCACCACGTCTGCCTTTTTTTTCTTTTAACATCCTAAATTGTTCATAAATTGTTCTTCTCATGTTTCTTTATTTTCTTTCATTTTGTCTTCCCCCTCTACCCTCCAGATATATCCGTAAGTTCCTAATATGGCCCCAGCAGTCACAGCTAAACCGCACCCTCACCCAACAAACTCTAGACTATCTGCTGCCCCAACCAGGATGATCAGCCTGAGAAGTGTGGCACCAAAGGGTGGCAGGGGGCCCGGGGAGGACGCACCAGGACTGGCACAAAGTCATGATGCTGGTGCTTAGGGGGCCATCAGCCCCAGGGGCAAAGACCACTTGACAAACCTGGGGATTACTCAGGGAGTGGAGGTGGACACAGGGCACCCCCTCTGTGCCCCTTCAAGTCTTGAGGTCCGAGATGGCTCCAAGTGTCCCCAGAGTGGGGCAGAAAGGAACTTTAGGGCCATCTGGCATGTGCCAGGAAGCAGGATCCATAAATTAAATGCTTTTGGTGGAGTGTGGGGACAGAGGCTCCTTGCCCTTCCAGGACAGAGAGTGAACAGGATGGGCTTCTTCTTGGCCCAGAAGGAGTAGACGCCACCTCGGTGATGGGCTATTTGGGGGTAGATTCGACATTCATGACACCGGCTCTTCTGGAATTAATGGTAAGTCACCAAGGGGGGGCTCTTCTCCCTGCAGCAGCTGTCGCTTACCATCCTATAGACCGAGATCTCCTCACTTGCAGCGCCAGGGCGAGGATCGCAGTGAGCCAGTGGGTGCCTGCAGTTCTGGCAGGTGGCGTCCTGGAGCTGGTTGCAGCAGGCCATTCTGCGCGCGGTGGAGGCGCCCCCAGCAGGCCGCAGGGGCAAGCATCCAGCTTCTGGACGCCCTGCGAGCGGTTGCGCAGCTGCAGATGAGATGCCCAGCAGGGTGCTGCATCTGAGATGCCCGGCAGGGTGCTGCACCGGCCCACGTCCCCGCAAAGCTCATGGCAGGCGCCCGGGTCGCCGAGCACGCACTTGGCCCCGTGCATCTCAGCTTTCAGGACTCAGCCGGGCATCTGGCCACTAAAGTTTTACAATTTTATTAATCTGTAGGTACATATTATGAAAGGCTTTTTTGGCTGGGCGTGGTGGCAAACTGCCTGTAATTCCAGAACTTTCAGAGTTCGAAGCGGGTGGATGGCCTAAGGCCAGCAGTTTGAGACCAGCCCCGTTTCTAATATACATATATGTGTGAAAGGCTTTTTAATACCAGCAGGAGTGAAGTGTTGGTCTTCTTTTCCAGGTTTTGGGTTTCTCTTGCTTTATTTATCCTTAGAAGCAAACTGGATTAATATGTTCTTCACTCTAAATGTGACTTCCAGGACATTAGTTCAAAATAATCCACTGTCAAATCCAAAATCGAATGCTGGCTGGGTGTGGTGGCTCAACACCTGTAATCCCAGCACTTTGGGAGGCCGAGGTGGGTGGATCACAAGATCAGGAGTTCAAGACCAGCCTGGCCAGCATGGTGAAACCCTGTCTCTACTAGAAATACAAAAAACTAGCCAGGCATGGTGGTGCATGCCTGTAATCCCAGCTACTGGGGAGGCTGAGTAAGGAGAATCACTTGAACCCAGGAGGCGGAGGTTGCAGTGAGCCAAGATTGCACCACTGCACTCCAGCCTGGGCGATAGAGCGAGACTCTGTTTCAAAAAAAAAACAAAAACAAAAAAAAAAAAAAAAAAAAAAAAAAAAAAAAAAAAAAAAGAAGAAGAAGAAGAAAAGAAAATGGAATGTTAACACTGATCTGACAGGAGGTGGAGCTCAGCAGTAATGCTCACTCACCAGTGGCTCACCTCCTGCCGTGTGGCTCAGTTCCTAACAGGCCACAGCCAAGGGTTTGGGGGCCCCTGTTACACAGCACTATTTGAGCTCTAAAAGTTTGTGCCTTCATGTTGTCTTTGTCTACCCCTTTCCCTATTCATCTGCCACTGATGATTGCAGCTGACTATATTAAGATCTTATGTTGGGTCAAGGAGTTGAGTTTGCTTTTTTTTTTTTTTTTTTGAGATGGAGTCTTGCATTGTCACCCAGGCGATTTCTGCTCACTGCAACCTCTGCCCCCACCCCGGGTTCAAGTGATTCTCCTGCCTCAGCCTCCAGAGGAGTAGGTGGGATTATAGGTGCCCACTACCAGGCCTGGCTAATTTTTTGTACTTTTAGTAGAGATGGGGTTTCACTATGTTGGCCAGGTTGGTCTTGAACTCCTGACTTTGTGATTCACCTGCCTTGGCCTCCCAAAGTTCTGGGATTACAGGCACGAGCCACCATGCCTGGCCTTTTGTTTTGTTTTGTTTTTTGAGACAGAGTCTTGTTCTGTCACCCAAGCTGAAGTGTAGTGGCACAATCTTGGCTCATTGCAACCTTTGCCTCCCAGATTCAGATTCTCCCACCTCAGCCTCCTAAGTAGCTGGGATTACAGGCACATACCACCATGACCAGCTAATTTTATTTTTTTATTTTTAGTAGAGATAGGTTTTCACCATGTTGACCAGGCTGATCTCAAACTCCTGACCTCAAGCAATCCACCTGCCTTGGCTTCCCAAAAGTGCTGGGATTACAGGCGTGAACCACCATATCCGGCCTCACTTTTACATTCTATGTGGTAAATTGTACATTGTACATATAAAGTGGCTATTAGCAACTCTTACTGGTGCATGACAATAACAGAGGGTCAAAGAAGTCACAAGAGGAAATAGGCCAATGTAAGAATTTTAAAGATAGCAATTTTGAAAATCAGAAGTTTATGAAAACAATCTCACTTGCCCTCAGTGAGATGAGAAAACCAGTAAGTCAATATTAATTGGCATTGACTTTTTCTCAAAGGCTGTTATTTTGAGATTGTCCTTTCTAATTTTTGATATAAAATTAGTAGCAGGAGATAATTTTTTAAATGACTTTTCCCAGTGAAGTAATTAAGATGAAAAGTGCCATGTGCAGTGGGTCACATCTGCAATCCCAGCACTTTTGGAGGCTGAGGCAGGTGGATCACGAGGTCAGGAGTTCGAGACCAGCCTGGCCAAGATGGTGAAACCCTGTCTCTACTAAATATACAAAAATTAGCCAAGTGTGGTGCTTGGAGCCTATAATCCCAGCTACTCAGGAGGCTGAGGCAGGAGAATCGCTTGAACCTGGCAGGCAGAGGTTGCAGTGAGCTGAGATCACATCACTGTACTCTAGAATGGGCAACAAAGCGAGACTCTGTCTCAAAAAAAAAAAGATGAAAAGAAACCCTGAGTACAGTCCAGATGTCCAGATCAGTGATGACACATCCTGCAGCTGGAGAAGTGAGGGATGGTAAACAGGACTTTCTTGTCTATGCTTTCTCCCTTCCTTCCTTATAATGAGCACATACTAATTTTATAATGTTAAAAAAGTACAAACTAAAACTTAAAAACTAGAAAAGGAAAAAAATTAAATTATTCCTGTACAGAGATACTTGCATTTTTATCTTATCTTCTGAATTTAGTTGATTTTTTTTTTTTTAAGAGGTAAGGTTTTTGTTACGTTGTCTCATCTGGACTCCAACTCCTAGGATCCAGGGATCTTCCTTCAGTCTACAGAGTAGCAGGGATATGGCACTAAGCCTGGATCATCTAACACTGTATTATGAAAAATGTCAAACATACTGAATATTTGAAAGTTATTTACAATGAACACATGTCAACGAAACACCTATACTTTTTGAATATTTTACCTTTAATTACTATGTGTAGAATTTATGGCGCCTTCTAGGTATGAGGTATGCTGATGAAATAAATGAGTTTAAGGTGAGGATCTCATTTTATTTTATTTTTTGAGATGGAGTCCCGCTCTGTTGCCAGGCTGGAGTGCAGTGGTGCAATCTTGGCTCACTGCAACTTCTGCCTCCTGGGTTCAAGCAATTCTCCTGCCTTGGCCTCCCGAGTAGCTGGGACTACAGGTGCATACCATCATGCCTGGCTAATTTTTTGTATTTTTAGTAGAGATGGCGTTTTACCATGTTAGCCAGGATGGTCCTGATCTCCTGACCTCATGATCTGCCCGCTTCAGCCTCCTAAAGTGCTGGGATTACAGGTGTGAGCCACCATGCCCGGTCCTAATTTTATTTTTTCTATTGATAAATTTGATGTTTATGCCAAATTATCTTTAAACAGCCACTGATTGATTTCAGTAGTTCTCAAATACAAAAGAGTCTAATTATACTATGAATCTGTGATTCAGCTGATTGGCAAGCTTCAATGAAATAATGATGTTTATTTATTTATTTTGGAGACAGGGTCTCCCTCTGTCACCCAGGCTGGAGTGCAGTGGCCCAATCTCAGCTCACTGTAACCCCTGCCTCCTGGGTTTAAGCAATTCTCCTGCCTTAGCCTCTCAAGTAGCTGGGATTACAGGCATGTGCCACCACACCTTGCTAATTTTTCTATTTTAGTAGAGACGGGGTTTCACTATGTTGGCTAGGCTGTCCTTTGACCTCTGACCTCAAGTGACCCACCCCACCTGGCCTCCCAAAGTGCTGGGATTACAAGCATGAGCCACTGCGCCCAGCCTGAAATAATGAGTACATTAATAATTTGGAAACAAACTTCAAAACTTGTTCTACAGTCTGTAGAGTATTCTCTGGGCTTCCAAAGTAAACAGGATTTCTGGAAACATCCCAGGCCACATTCAGATCTAAGTCTGAAAATACTAAATGATCTAGTTGTCAAAACCCAAAATGGTGGCCGGGCATGGTGGATTAAGCTTATAATTCCAGCACTTTGGGAGGCTGAGGTTGGAGGTTTTGTTTGTTCATCAAGAAACAAACAAAAACAAAATGGTTAGAAGTTAATGAGGATGATTTTCATGGGTAAATAGCATGCGCTGGCATCATTGAGAGTCTGCAAGTATTCCTAGTGTCATCCCACAGGAATGTCCACCTACCGTTCTAGTCACTGCTCGTGTGCCATTTTGTTTCATAGGAATAGTATATAAAAATTAACATCAGAAATCAGAAACAGAAGGGAAATTACTAAACACACAGTGATAGGGATGTTGACCACCTAAAACAACTTAGATCCTTAATTTTCAATGGTCTGTCTCAAATTTCAAGCATGCCATCTCTTTTCACAGGGAAAAAAGCCCGTAACACTTGAGGTTAACTTAATATATACTTATTTTAATATTTGTTATATTTTTATCAACATAAAATAGGTATTTTTTCTGCCTATAGTTAATATACAATGATAAAACATTTAAAAATTAAATTAAAACAAAAATAAAACCAATAAAATGGAATTTAACCATCATTAACATAACAAATAATGCTGTCTTGCTCAAATAAAAGTGTTTTGCTCAAATGAAGTAAATTACAAGTATTTGGTTTAATAGCAAAAAGCTGTAGTTTCAGATTCCATTCTGTAAACTGAGTATTTTTACTTTAATAATAATGTTGAGAATGCTTGCTCACATAAGTATCTTATTCAAACTGGTATTGATCAATTAAGTCTTTCCTTCTTTCAAGGCAATTAGAATTTTTTTTTTTTTTTTTTTTTTGAGACTGAGTCTTGCTTTGTTGCTCAGGCTGGAGTACAGTGGTGCTATCTCAGCTCATTGCAACCTCTACCTCCTGGGTTCAAGTGATTCTCCTACCTCGGGCTCCTGAGTAGCTGGGACTACCGGTGTGTGCCACCATGCCTGGCTAATTTTTGTATTTTTAGTAGAGATGAGGTTTTGTCATGTTGGCCAGGATGGTCTTTAATTACTGACCTCAAGTGATCTGCCTGCCTGGGCCTCTCAAAGTGCTTGGACATCAAGCCTGGCCAAGAACAGAATATTAACCAAATCTGTCAAATGGCAGTCCTTAAATGCCAACTTTTAAAAAGTTGTAAATTGACAGATTGTGAAGATTATCAATTACTTATTTATTTTTATTTATTTTTTGAGATGGAGTTTTGCTCTCGTTACCCAGGCTGGAGTGCAGTGGTGTTAGCTCAGTTCATTGCAACATCCACCTCCTGGGGTCAAGCGATTCCCTTGTCTCAGCCTCCTGAGTAGCTGGGATTACAGGCGTGTGCCACCACTCCCGGCTAGTTTTTTGTATTTTTAGTAGAGATGGAGTTTCACTATGTTGGCCAGGCTGGTCTTGAACTCCTGACCTCAGGTGATCGCCTGCCTCAGCCTTCCAAAGTGCTGGGATTACAGGCGTGAGCCACCTTGCCCAGCAACAATTACTTACTGTTAATCTTCACTGCCTAATGAAGTCATTGCCTAAAGACAATTGAATCTAATTAGTTTTAGATTTGGAATGGAAACATTCTTTGCTATTGGTTTGCTAACATGCTTATTGCTAAGGAACTGCTGCAAGTGACTCTGTAGAGGAGACTTACAATACCATAGTACTGACCATTGCAGGACAAATGTTTTCTGAGTAATGTAAGATTCTGAACGTCATGTCAAAAAACAAATCAGTTATATTATGTGTACAACAACAGCACACCATCATTTTTCTCATTTTCATATAATCTGCGTTCTACAGCATCAACAGTTTTATTATTTTTTAGATCAGATTTTAATTTTGAGTACTTAACACTATTGTTGATGTGCATTTCACTTTCTTCATGTTTACTAAGAATATGTGATAAATGTTGCCAATCTTTGCACCCATTCTCATTTTTCAGTTGATTTTTTCCTTCCCCAAAGAGTCTGCAATATAGACAAAACACAGCATCTTTTGAGGTCGAATAAAGTAACCAGGATCTAG
>PVKV010039083.1:0-13371 GCA_004027835.1 Alouatta palliata | reverse complement strand
AAAAAAAAAAAAAAAAAAAAAAAAAAAATCCCTGAATGATGGGGTTAAATGGGTACATTTCTCACCAGATTTCCGAAAGAAGTTTTATATATGTGAGTAGCTTCTACAGAATTTGTGAATATATAAAAGTAACTTCTGAATAGGTTATTTCTAAGTTTTTCTTCATTTTTATTTATAGATGCCACTTCAAATGAACAACAAGAGCTTTTCTGTCAGAAGTTGCAGCAGTGTTGTGTACTGTTTGATTTCATGGACTCTGTTTCAGACTTGAAGAGCAAAGAAATTAAAAGAGCAACACTGAATGAACTGGTTGAGTATGTTTCAACTAATCGTGGTGTAATTGTTGAATCAGCGTATTCTGATATAGTAAAAATGGTAAGCTTTAGACGTACGTTCCTCAGATTTACATAAATTTAAGATCTGAGGTATAATTATGAATTAATGAAACTGATTTTAAATAATGTCCACTAATGAATACATCCCCCACAATTTTTAAAAAAATAGTTCATTGGAAAGATTATTCATTCATTGCTTATACAAGTTTGGGAATTGAGAGTCACAGTGGCTGGCGATTCCCATATTGGATATTGCCGATCTAGAGCTTACAAGAAAAATATAGGCCCAGGTTATACAGATTGATAGATAATTAATGTCATGGACATGAATAGTTACGGAGAATTATTTTATTTATTTATTTATTTATTTATTTTCGAGATAGCGTCTTGCTCTGTTGCCCATGCTGGAGTACAGGGGCGCAGTCTCGGCTCACTGCAACCTCTGCCTCCCGGGTTCAAGCAGTTCTCTGCCTCAGCCTCTTGAGTAGCTGGGATTACAGGCTGCCACCACCACGGCCAGCTAATTTTTGTATTTTTAGTAGAGATAGGGTTTCACCATCTTGGCCAGGCTGGTCTTGAACTCCTGACCTTGTGATCCACCCGCCTCGGCCTACCAAAGTGCTGGGATTATAGGCGTGAGCCATCACGCTCGGCCGTTACTGAGAACTTTTAAAGGAGAAAGAGAAGACCAGTGAAAGACTAGGGATCTCCACATTTAAGCAGTGGGTAAGGGAGTCAGGTATAACACTTTATTTAATTGAAACTGAGGATCTGTAAGAGGTTAATATAAATAAATGGAGTATTTGATGTGAAAAAAACTACAGCCAACTTTATTGAAGTAAGGTTGTTCAGTATGCTTGCTGTTTATTAGTAATTCAACCGTATTTTCCATCAAACAGTAGGATTTTGCTTAGTATTTGTGATTTTTTTTTTTGTATTTTATTGTATACTAACAAAATATTAAAATGTAGGCTAGTGCAGTGGCTCGCTTATGCTTGTAAATGCAGCACTTTGGGGGACTGAGGTGGGAGAATCACTTGAGGCCAAGAGTTCAAGATCAGCCTGGCCAGCATAGCAAGGCCCCATCTCTACAAAAAGTACTAAAAAGAAAAAAAAATTGGCCAGGCATGGTGGCATGAGCCTTTAGGCCCAGCTACTCAGGAGGCTGAGGTGAGAGGATTGCTTGAGCTCAAGAGTTCAAGACTGAAGTGAGCCTGGGTTGACAAAGCAAGACCTTGTCTCTAAATAAATAAATAAATTCAGTTGGACTAATTAGAGAGTTGCTGAGTACATAATTTAAACTTATATCAGGGTATGGAAGGTAAAAGCAAATATACAGTTGCCTTCATTTCTTTCTTGTTGCCCAAATATGTTCTCAGCAAAGAACCAAATGTGTTCATAGGAAAGTAGACCAGTGCAGTGGCTCGCTTACGCTTGTAAATGCAGCACTTTGGGGGGCTGAGGTGGGAGAATCACTTGAGGCCACGAGTTCAAGATCAGCCTGGCCAGCACAGCAAGTCCCCATCTCTATAAAAAGTACTGAAGTGCCTTGGCCTCCCAAAGTGCTGGGTTTGCATGCATGGGCCACCATGTCCAGCCTCAAAAAAATGTAAAGATTAGCTATAGAGAGAACATTAATCAAAATGAAATTGGCTTCTAAAAGGAAGTGATAGTTTGAGAACATAAATATTGATGGATTTCTTTATTTTATCGTTTAAAAAGTTCAGGGAGAAAAAGCGGTATTTCCCACTGTTACTGATTTCAAATGGCTTGTATTCAGGAATTTTTAAAGTTGTGGGAAGTAATCTCTAAAATTGTTGACAGATAATTTAAAGAAAGTCTCAAATATTTGAGTCCCATCTGCTATATACTAATCAATTCTGGGATCTAATTTCTTTGCCCAAGTAAAAAGGAGTGTGTTTGTTGTTGCTTTTTAAAATTTTTTATTTTGATTTTTGTGGGCACACAGTAGGTATATATAGGTCTTATAAAAATGAGTACTTAATGTGTGAGTAAGATTTGAGTCATCTTACCATTTAGACTCTTGAAGCTCTTCTAAATATTTGTTATGTACAGTTAATTTTATTACTGGCTACAAGGTTAACTTTTTCTTTTACTACTGACAATAATAATAAATAAGATCTCGAGGACAAATTCTATGCTCTTGTGAGATTTTTCCCAAATTCTAATCGATGGTTTGCTGCTACTCTGTGAAATTAATGTCCATCAAACTGTTAATTAGCTTTGCCCTCAAGTACTGGCTTTGAGCTTTGGCGGATCAAATTTTCGGTTATTACTGATTAAGTCTTATGGTTACAGTAATTGACTATTAGCAGTTATTTGTGTACCAAAGATGCCACTTCATAAGAATAGTTGGGAATTTGCTTACACTATTGAACATTCCTTGTCTTATCCTCTACCTCTGGAATAGTTTATCTCAAACGATCAGCACCTTAGTAGTTTGGCCTTAAATGTTTATTAAACTACTTAGTCTATCAGTCTGTTCATTATTCTTAAAAAAAATTGTAGATTGGGATCACAATCTATCCTTTGCTAGAGAAAAAGGATGTGTATTTGCTTTAGTACTAAGATAAGGCAAAGCATGAAATTATAAATACTATATTTCACTGGATCTAAAATGGAAGAATCTCAAAGCACGTCTTGATTTCAAGGAGGTTAATATGTTTTTTAAAAGTCTCAAAGTAGATGAAATACAGTAAATTAAATCATCAAGAGGTATTATAAACTATGTTTATAGTAATAGTGAAGGCATTCTACCCTCGCCCACCTCTCCCTTAGTGTGTTTATGTATGTATAAGAATGGATATATTTTACCAAGCTCTGAGTTATAAGGCAAGTATAGAATATGGCCAGGTTAGAATATGGGAGGAATTGTAGAAAGATGAAATGAATCAAATTAGAGACAGGTAGAATTAGTAACTTTTTCCCTCAAATTCCCTTTACTCCCTCCCTCTATAGTCCCCCTTTCTCTTTTTTCTTTTCTTTTCTTTCTTTTTTGAGACAGAGTCTGGCTCTGTCACCTAGGCTGGTGTGCAGTGGTGTGATCTTGCTTGACTCACTGCAACCCCTGCATCCTGGGCTCAAGCGATTCTCCTGCCTCAGCCTCCCCAGTAGCTGGGACCACAGGTGTGCGCCACCAGGCCCAGCTAATTTTTGTGTTTTTGTAGAATGGGGTTTCACCATGTTGCCCAGGCTGGTTTTGAACTCCTGAGCTCAGATGATCTGCCCGCCTCAGCCTCCAAAGTACTGGGATTACAGGTGTGACCCATTTCGCCTGGTCCCTTCTTTCTTTTTAAGCAGAATATGGAAAGAACAAGTTATAATTTAAGGAAGATGAATCCAGAGGTAGTCTGTAATCTTCAGGAGCTTAGGTCTGAGGAAGTCAGAGTTACTGGATAGAGAAAAGACAGAACAAACACTTGCCTTCTTTGTATCTTGAAGAGGTTTATAGATTTTGAACTAAGCTTACAGCCATAACTTAACTTTTTTCTTAAAGTAATTTTTAAAATATTTCATTTTGCATTGTTGAATTCAATTACACATACAACAAAGAACATAAATTTAAAATTATTTTTTCTTTACAGATCAGTGCTAACATCTTCCGTACACTTCCTCCAAGTGATAATCCAGATTTTGATCCAGAAGAGGATGAACCCACGCTTGAGGCCTCTTGGCCTCACATACAAGTATGGAACATAATTATGTATTGGCAGTATTTTATATTTATACTATCATGCAGAAATTATGGTTTTCTCATTTAGATTCTGAGTGTCTATGTAAAATATTTGACTTTTACAATTTTCTTAACATTTTCTTTCATGCAAATACTGTTTTTCAGTGTTTTTTCATTGTAAGAAAATACACTTACATGTATTTACCATTTAAATCATTTTAAAGTGTACAATTCAGTAGCACAAAGTATATTCACCATATTGTACAACCTATCACCACTCTTTAGTTCTAGAACTTTTTTATCACCCCAAATGGAAACCCCGTTGGCATTAGCACTCACTCCCTGTTCCCCTCTCTTTACAGCCCCTGACAACTACCAGTCTGCTTTCTGTCTCTGGATTTGCTTATTCTGGATACTTCATATAAATGAAATTATATAATATGTGGGCCTTTGTTTCTGGGTTCTTTTAGTTAGCATAATGTTTTCAAGGTTCATAAATGTAGTCTGTATCAGTACTTCCTTTTATGGATGAATTATTCCATTGTATGTATATATCACATTTGTTTATCCACTTATCAGTTGATGGACATTTAAATTATTTCCACCTTATGGCTACTGTGAATAGAGCTGTTACAAACAGTTCTACTTAGAATTTTTTGCTTGAACCCATAATCATTTTTTAAATATATATATATATATTTTATTGCATTTTAGGTTCTGGGGTACATGTAAAGAACATGCAGGATTGTTGCATAGGTACATACATGGCAATGTGGTTTGCTGCCTCCATACCCATCACCTATATCTGGCATTTCTTCCCATGTTATCCCTCCCCAACTCCCTACCCACCATGGTCCCTTCCTTGGTCCCCCCAACAGACCTCAGTATGTGATGCTCCCCTCCCTGTGTCCATGTGTTCTCATTGTTCAGCACCTGCCTGTGAGTGAGAACATGTGTCAATTTGCTGAGAACGATGGTTTCCAGGTTCATTCATATCCCCACAAAGGACATGAACTCATCATTTTTTGTGGTTGCATAGTATTCCATGGTGTATATGTGCCACATTTCCCTGTCCATTCTATCATCGATGGGCATTTGGGTTGGTTCCAAGTCTTTGCTATTGTAAACAGTGCTGCAGTGAACATACGTGTGCATGTGTCCTTATAATAGAACAATTTATAATCCTTTGGATATATACCCAGTAATGGGATTGCTGGGTCAAATGGAATTTCTATTTCTAGGTCCTTGAGGAATTGCCACACTGTCTTCCACAATGGTTGAACTCATTTACATTCCCACCAACAGTGTAAGAGTGTTCCTATTTCTCCACATCCTCTCCAGCATCTGTTGTCTCCAGATTTTTTAATGATCGCCATTCTAACTGGTGTGAGATGGTATCTCAGTGTAGTTTTGATTTGCATTTCTCTAATGACCAGTGATGATGAGCATTTTTTCATATGTTTGTTGGCCTCATATATGTCTTTGAACCCATAAATTTTGATACATTGTGTTTTTCTTTTTTTGTTTTGAGATGGGGTCTGGTTCTGTTACCCAGGCTGGAGTGCAACATGGTGTGATCGCGGCTCACTGCAACCTCTGCCTCCTGGGCTCAAGCTATCCTCCCACCTCAGCCTCCTAAGTAGTTGCAACTAGAGATGTGTGCCACTATACTCGCTAATTTTTGTAGTTTCAGCAGAGATGGGGATTCACTATGTTGCCCAGGCTGGTCTTGAACTCTTGAGCTCAAGCAGTCCATCCACTTGGTTCCCAGAGTGCTGGGGTTACAGGTGTACACCACCACACCTGGCTCAAAATACTTTCTAATTTCCTATGTGATTTTTCCTTTGACTCATTAGTTATTTAGGAATGTATTAATTTCTACCTATTTGTGACTTTCCCAAATTTTCTTATTAGTTTCTAATTTTATTCCAGTATGCTTGGAGCATATGCTTTTTTTTCTTAAAGTTTTTCTTTTTTACTGCCTCTATAATTGCAGGATGGAGAATATATGTTGTATGATTTCAATCCTTTTAAACTTACTGAGACTTACTTAAAGGCTTAACATAGAGTCTGTCCTGGAGAATGTTTTATGTGTGCTTGAGAAGAATGTGTGTTCTGTTACTGTTGAATAGAGTGTTCTATAGAAGTCTGTTAGGTGTAGTTGGTTTATAGTGCTGTTTAAGTCTTCTGTTTCCTTGTTAATCTTCTGTCCTGTTATTTAACGGGGGACTGAAGTCTCTATTATTGAATTGTCTGTTTCTCTCTTCATTTCTGTAAGTTTTGCTTCATGTATTTTAGGACCATATTGATAAGTGTATATATGTTTATAATTGTTATATTTTCTTCATAGATGGCCCTTAAAAGGTCCTTTGTCTCTAGTCACAATTTCTGTGTTAATTTTGTCTTGATACTACCATAGCCACTCCAGCTCTCTTTTGGTTACTCTTGGCATGATATATCTTTTCCATCCTTTTACTTTTAATCTATTTCAGTCTAAAGTGTGTCTCTTGTAAACAGCATGCAGTTGGATCACGTTTTTAAAATAATTTCTACAGTCTCTGCCTTTTTGATTAGAGTGCTTGACCATTTATGTTTAATATAATTGCTGATAAAAGATGGGCTTTACATCTGCCTTTTTGCCATTTGTTTTCTATGCCTTATGTCATTTTTATTTCTCTACTTTTCCATTGCTCTCTTTTGTGTTAAATAGGTATTTTCTAGGGTGGCATTTTTATTCCCTTGTTTCTTTAATTATATTTTTTGATTTTCTTTTTTTCAGTAGTTGTCCTGGGGATCACAGTTAGCATTTTGAAACAGTCTAGTTTGGTTTAATACTAACTTAATTTCAATAGTATACAAAACTTTGGGCCAGTATACATCCATTCACTCCCCACTATTTTGTGGTATTGTCACATAAATTACACCCACCATGCCCACCAACACAGTTTTGCAATAATTGCTTTATGCAGTTGCCTTGTAAAGGAGGAAAACATTTGAGTTATAGATAAAAATACATTTATACTGTCTTTTATATTTACTTCTATATTTATCTTTACATGTGCTCTTCATTTCTGTTGGTGGATTTGAGAAACTGTATGGCATCCTTTCATTTCTTCAAAAGTCTGAAGGAATTTCTTTAATATTTCTTGTAGGGCAGTTTGGCTAATGACAAATTCTTTCAGTGTTTATCTAGGAATGTCTTAATTTCCTCTTCATTTTTGAAGGAGAGTTTGTTGGATATAGAATTCTTGGCTAACAGTCTTTTTCTTTCAACACTTTGAACATGTCATCCCATTTGTCTTCTTACATCCATGGTTTTCTGATGACAAGTTAGCCATTAATCTTATTGAGGATCTCATCATGTATGTGAAAAGTCATTTTTCTCTTGCTGCTATAAACATTATCTCTTTGTCTTTAAGTTTTGTCAATTTGATTATGATGTATCTAGGTGTGGATCTTCTTGACTGTTCTACTTGGTGTTTATTGAGTTAGTTAGAATTCATTATGTAAACTAATATTTTTCATAATCTTTGTGTTATTTTTGGCCATTATTCAAATATTTTTTCTGCCCTTTTCCTTCATATTCTGGGACTCCCATTTATGTATATGTTGCTATAATTGATGGTGTCCGACAGTTCTCTGGAGCTCTGTTCAGTTTTCTTCATTTATATATAGATCCTGGGTATTAATGCCAATTAATTTGCTGATTTTCTTTTTAATTTTGCAAGTACTTATATTTTTTAGTGACTGTTATATTTTCTGTTACTATAAAAGATGAGAGAGGATAGGTGTGGTGGCTCACGCCTGTAATCCCAGCAGTTTGGGAGGCCAAGGTGGGTGGATCACCTAATTGGGAGTTCGAGACCAGCCTGACCAACATGGAGAAATCCCACCTCTACTAAAAATACAAAATTAGCCAGGCATAGTGGCACATGCCTGTAATCCCAGCTCCTCGGGAGGCTGAGGCAGGAGAATCACTTGAACTTGGGAGGTGGAGGTTGCAGTGAGCCTAGATTGTGCCATTGCACTCCAGTCTGGGCAACAAGATTGAAACTCCATCTGAAAAAAAAAAAAAAAAGAAATATTTAATTTTATAGGCAGTGTCCTTATTTTCTAGCTCCTGTAATTTAACGTTTTGCATCAAGTTATGTAAAGCAGTAAATAAATCTCAAAGTTTATCAGCTTAGGAAACCAAATCGTGAATACATAGTTTCTGGGTTTATTTATTTAATTTGAGACAGTCTCACTCTGTTGCCCAGACTGGAGTGCAGTGGCACAGCACACTCGTGGCTCACTGAAGCCTTAACCTCTGGACTCAAGAGATCTTCCTACCTCAGCTGGGACAATAGACACACGCCACCATGCCTGGCTAATTTTTTTATTATTTGTATAGACAGGGGTCTTGCCATGTTGCCTAGGATGGTCTCCAACTCCTGGGCTCAGTGGTTCTCCGACCTCAGCTTCCTAAAGTGTGTTGAGATTACAGGCGTGTGCCACCATGCCCAGCCTATAGTTTTTTTGAAACTATATTAAAAAAAAATTTTTTTTATCACTTGTTGCATTGTATGATGAGATCTGAAATCTCCCTACTAAGTTGGTAAGGAAAGGTGTGTTTTTAATATGAAGTGATAATTTAGGGTAATATTTTATAGGCATCATCTTAGCCTTTATTTGACTTTCTCTCATAGTTGGTATATGAATTCTTCTTGAGATTTTTGGAGAGCCCTGATTTCCAGCCTAGCATTGCAAAGCGATACATTGACCAGAAATTCGTACAACAGGTAAGGAACTCTTTTGTGTTAGATTATCTTATATTCATCTTAGCAGTGATTTATTAACTTATGATTAAAAGTCTTTCAGAACTTTAATGGTTTATTTCAATTTGCCAGCACTTAATATTACTGCCAAACAATTAGGATAAAAGTGAAGTAGCTCTGAGAGTACAAGAATATTTTTATGAAGGGTGAATGTCTAATGAAGTCAATCAAATTATCCTATTTAATCCTAAATTCTCATAGTTATTTTATAAATACCAGAAAAACAAGCCTTTCTGCAGTGTCTGAGAAAATTTGGTATGACCATTCAATCCAAGGACAAATCTTTTGTTTTACATTTGTAAGTCTTTGAACTTGACATATATTTTAAGCATTGAGACTTTGAAATGACAGGGGAGAGAAGGGATAGAATAATTGTGAAGAGTCTGGGCTTCAGGCTCCTTTCCTGTCATTAAGTATCAGTTACTTTTCCCTTTTTCTTTCTTTTTGCACCTAAGCATCCCACCACCCAATTCCTAAACCACAGATAAAATACAATCATTAAGAACATAAGGAGGTAGAGTTAATTGTGATGCCTTTTTTCTTTTTATAAACTGGCTATATTAGCTGTTATTTTTGGAACTTACATATTCACAGTTTCCAAGAATGTATTCATTTTTATTTTCAAAATCTTTTCAAAACTCTAAAGGCTTCTTTTTTTTTTTTTTTTTTTAAGAGGGAGTTTTGCTCTGTCGCCCAGACTGGAGTGCAGTGGTGCAATCTCAGCTGACTGCAACCTTCACCTCCCAAGTTCAAGTGATTCTCCTGCCTCAGCCTCCCAAGTATCTGGGACTACAGGCATGTGCCATCACGCCCAGCTGATTTTTTTTTTTTTTTTTTTTTTTTTTTTTTTTTTTTTTTTTTTTTTTTTTTTTTTTTTTGGTATTTCTAGTTGAGACAGGGTTTCATCATGTTGGCCAGACTGATCTTGAACTCCTTTCCTCAAGGGATCCACATGCCTCGTCCTCCCAAAGTGCTGGGATTACAGGTGTGAGCCACTGCACTGGCCTAAAGGCCTCTTTTTAACTATATGGAATTGGCTGGCCTCAAAGAAAATTGTGAAGTAAACCAAACCTTTCTAGGTTTTCTCTTTGAAATACTTATCAGTATGCAAGGTCTCTTTAGGAATTTGATGCTGAGGCCAAGATTAAAATCACTGCAAGGACCTTTCCTACCCTTCAGACCACCTTTGTATGTGCCCTATGATAAAGATTCTACCAATGTAAGTTTGGCATATTAGAGCTCATTTTTGGTCATTTGTAACTACCCTTGACCTCATATAAAGTATTTTGACCAGTTGCTGTGAAGGACTGATAAATGAAGAACATAGTCTAAAATACTTCCTTCAACCACTGAAGTAGCTCTTTATAAAGAAATATTAGGTGTGTATTAACAGTAACATGTACATTTTAATCATGAGTAAAAATCAGATTAAATGGAGTTACATTATTTTGGTAACTGCAAATGAATGCCTGTTTATTTCCTTGTGCAGTTCTTGTGTGGGATACATTAGGGAGCTCTAGTAATGCCTTAGGAAATTGTATTTAATACAATAACAGGTTGAGGGGAACAGTTGCCTTAGTGCTTTGTTAGTCTAGAGCTTGAGGTATTTAGGCTGCTGTATTATTTTATGGTGTGAGGGGAGCAAGAAGAAAACTGGTGGGGCAGGATCTGTTTTCTACCTTCTACTTTAAATGTCTGAATTATCTGAGAAGCTAAGGCCCAGTAATTGCTTTTAGCAGTTTATATGGCTGTGCTTTCACAGATCACTTCTCTGAGGTATTCTTAGGTGTTGCTTTAATAAATAGTATGTATGAGAATTCTTAGATTTTGTATTTAAAAATGATTTGTTAGGTGGTAAGTTTTAAGACTTAGAAGAACAGGAGAAAATTTTATTAAATTTGGACATTCTTTATTTCAAAAGAAGAAAACAATTGCATAATTCCAATTTATGTTCAAATCAGAGAATTTCAGAAGAAAGAAGGAAACTAAGATTTTCTGAGTACTTTTAATGTCCCAGGCATTATTCTTATGTGCTTTTATATAAAGAGCTAGACCATGTCTAATTTCACACAGCTAGTAGCTGGGGATAATCAGTATTTAAACTAGGCTCCCTGACCATGATAGTGCATTTTCTTTATAACAGAATAATTGGTTGGTTTCTTTTTTTTTTTTTTGAGGCAGAGTCTCGCTCTGTTGCCCAGACTGGAGTGCAGTGGCACGATCTTGGCTCACTGCAACTTCCACCTCCTGGGTTCAAGCTAGTCTCCTGCCTCAGCCTTCTGGGTGGGTGGGATTACAGGCACCTGCCACTACACGATGCTAATTTTTGTACTTTTTTGGAGACAGGTTTTCACTATGTTGGGCAGGTGGTCTCGAACTTTGGACCACAGGTGAGTGATCTGCCCGCCTTGGCCTCCCAAAGTGCTGGGAATTCCAGGTGTGAGCCACCGCACCTGGCCAGAATAATTGGTTTCAATGTTCTTCATTTTATCAATGAACAAACCTAGGGCTCAAAGATTATGAATCACCCTTAAAAGCATTCAGATATTAGTATCAGAGTTAGAATAAGAAACATAACTTCCTGATTATCATTTTGTGTATGTTTTACTATTTTTAAATTGTTTATCTAAATTATAGTATTTGAAAATGCATTTCTTTAAATAGATTCAAAACTGAAACTTACAACTGTTCTCTACTCTTTTCCTCCCGAAGGTCAACTCGTATTAAATTATATTCTCTCGTATTATATTCTTGAATTAGACTTGACAACCTTAACAATTAAGGGCTCCTTTTATTAATTTGAAAGCATTTCTTCCAAGTAAACCCAGCATTAGAAACTTGAATTTGAGTGTCTAAGTAGGTAAGCCCCCTTCAGGAGCCAGAGTCTCACCTCTTTGCCCAGGCTTGGGTGAGGTGGTGTGATCATCATTCACTGCAGCCTCCAACTCCTGAGCTCAAACAATGCTCCTGCCTCTGCCTCCCTGAGTAGCTAGGACTACAGGCATGCACCACCACACCTGGCCAATTAATAAAAGAAACTTCTTTTTTTCGCCTGGTGCCTTGGCTCACAGCAGTAGTCTAAGCAATTTTGGAGGCCAAGGCAGGAGGATTGTCAGAGGCTGAGAGTTTAAGACCAGCCTGGGCAACATGGCGAGACCTCTTTACAAAAAAATATGAAAATTAACTGTCCCTCTGTGTTGCCCAGGCTAGCCTCAAACTCCTGGCCTCAAACAATCCTCCCGCCTCGGCCTCCCAATGTGTTGCAGGACTATAGGCATGAACCACTGTGCCTGCCCCGCCTCCCCACCGCCCTTTTTGTTTTTTGGAGTCTGTCTCTCAGTTTAGAGTGCAGTGATGTTATCATAGCTCACTCCAGCCTCTACCTCCTGGGTTAGTGTTTTTGTTTTTATTTTATTAAGACATTGTTTTGCTCTTGTTGCCCAGGCTGGAGTGCACTGCAACCTCTGCCTCCTGGGTTCAAGCAATTCTCGTGGCTCAGTCTCCCAAGTAGCTGGGACTATAGGTGTGCCGACATGCCTGGCTAAGGTTTGTTTGTACTTTTAGTGGAGACGGGGTTTCACTATGTTGGCCAGGCTGGTCTCAAATCCCTGACCTCAAGTGACTGCCTGCCTTGGCCTCCCAAAGTGCTGAGATTACAGTCAAGAGCCACCGCGCCTGGCTGCCATTTTTAATTAGAATAATCTGATCTGAATTTATTAGGTATATTAACAAAAATTCTCATACTCTGTAGATATTTTTTGCTGGAGTCTCATCAAGGCCTTAACAGCCTACCAAACAAAGAATGGAAACTATAAGTATGTCACTTGTTTTGGGAGTATATAAATATGACTTAAGTCATCCACTCTGGTTTCAGATGCATGTGTTAGCAATTATATATAATTCAAAACAAAATGGAGTAAGAACTTCTGATGAGGTTCAGAGCTTGCCATCTTTATTGTAATTTTAAACATGAAAGTTCAGAACATAAAGTTCCTTAACAACTTCACAGATATTTGTACTCTAGAGAATTTTATATTTTTCTAAGAAAATCCAATGTTTAAAATACAGTATTGCTTTTTTTGACAGAAGAAATTAAGTTTCTTTACCATTTTTAAATGGAAATTTGAGATTTTGACTTTAACTTTTTCGAAGGTCTCTTCTCTCAAGCTTTGCTGAAAAGTTGTACAGAACATAGGAGAGTGCTGATTGGCCCAGTTTAGGTACAGGAGAATGCTGATTGCTGAACTGGTTTAAACTTTTTCAACTATTTGCTAAGCTGAAAACTATAGGCTGGGCAATAGTGACTCACGCCTACAATCCCTGGACTTTGGGACTCCAAGGTAGGCAGATTGCTTGAACTCGGGAGTTCGAGACCAGCCTGGGCAACATGGTGAAACCCCATTTCTACCAAAGAATGTAAAAATTAGCTGGGGGTGGTGGCATGTGCCTGTAGTCCCAGCTACTTGGGAGACCGAGGCAGGAGGATTGCTTGACCCCAAGAGGTCGGGGCTGCAGTGAGATATGA
>PVKV010039082.1:0-13350 GCA_004027835.1 Alouatta palliata | reverse complement strand
TCCCCCCGACAGACCCCAGTGTGAGATGCTCCCCTCCCTGTGTCCATGTGTTCTCATTGTTCAACACCCGTCTATGAGTGAGAATATGCGGTGTTTGGTTTTCTGTCTTTAATCCATTTTGAGTTGATTTTTGTATGTGGCGTTAAGATAAGGATACTGAATAGACGTTTTTCCAAAGAGGACATAAAAAATGGCAATACCTGCATGAAAAGGTGATCATTAATCATCAGGGAAATACAAATCAAAACCACAATGAGATATCATTTCACATAGTTAGAATGGCTATCAAAATGACAAGAGATAACAGGTGTTAATGAGCTGTGAAGAGAACCCTTGTACAATGTTGCTGGGTGCAGCCATTGTGGAAAACAATATGGGGGTTCATAAGGAAACTAAAAGTAGAGCTTCTAGGTGACCCAGCAATCCCTCTAAGCAATCCCTTATGCACCCAAAGGAAATGAAGTCAGTACCTTATGAAAATATGTGTGCTCCCATGTTCACTGCAGCACTATTCACAACAGCTAAGATATGGAAACAATTCTTAAGATATCATCAATGGACTAATGAATAAAAACATTGTATATATGCATATATATATATATATACACACAATGGAACATTATGAAATAATATTAATTAATATACATACAATGGAATACAAAAGAATTTGATTCAGCCTTAAAGAAAAAGGAGATCTTGTTATTTTCAACAACACAGATGAACCTAGAAAATATTATGCTAAGTGAAATAAGGCAAACACAGAGAGAAAAATACTGCATAATCTCACTTATATATGAAATCTGAAAATAAAACAAAAAATGGACAGAAAACCTTGAATAACATAGAAACAGAGTGTAGAATGGTGGTTATCAAGGGCTGGAGGTAATGGGGAAATGAGGAGATGGAGGTCAAGGGGTACAAAGTTATGGTTATGTAAGATGGATCAGTCTGGGTATCTAAAATACAACATGAGAACTCTAGTTAATATTGTATTGCATGAGGGAGATGTGCTGAGAGAGTAGATTTTAGACATTTTTACCACAAAAAGGGAACAATGTGAGATGATGGACATGTTCATGTTCTTTACTCTAGTAATCATTTTACTATGTGTATCAAAGCATTGTGTTGAATACTTTAAATATATGCAATAAACAAAACACTTAAAAAACAAAATTTCTACAAGGTTAATCAACGTAGTGGCTTTCTGCTGGCCAAGTTTAGTTTTCTCCCAAATAGATAGAAGGTTTCTTCTGAAGCTTTTAACTTTTAGTACTTTTTTAGTTTTTTTTTTCCTGTCATAACAGAAAATTCAGCACTTTTATTTATTTGATTATAAGATAATAAAATATTACAAAGAGCTTAGAGAATAGAAAAAATTATTGATAAGTCCTTTACCTAAACGAAGCATTATCTTCATCCCTTTCCAGTCTGTCTTCATAACACAAGTTATATATATATATACTTTTAAATTGCACTTTAGGTTCTGGGGTACATGTGCACAACATGCATGATTGTTGCATAGGTACATACATGGCAATGTGGTTTGCTGCCTCCATCCCCCTGTCACCTATATCTGGCATTTCTCCCCATGTTATCCCGCCTCAGCCCCCTACCCCCTGCTGTCCCTCCCCTATTCCCTCCGCAACAGACCCCAGTGTGTGATGCTCCCCTCCCTGTGTCCATGCATAACACAGGTTTTTAAACACAATTATAATTACGGTGTAATTTAATTTTTATTCTACTTTTCCTTTTCGCATAAATATATTTCTATACTGTTGTACATTCACAGCCTATCCCATACTACAATATCATCATTTCCATGTTGTCGGACTTTGAGTGGTTTCTAATTTTTCACCATTATAAACAGTAGTGAATATATTATTATATTATTTTGTCATGATATACAATAGGGTAAAAACTTACAATAAAAAAGTTTTTCCTGGCCAGGCGTGGTGGCTCACATCTGTAATCGTAGCACTTTGGGAGGCCGAGGCAGGCAGATCACGAGATCAGGAGTTCGAGACCATCCTGCCCAACAAGTGAAACTCCGTCTCTACTAAAAATATGAAAATTAGCCAGGCATGGTGGTGCACTCCTGCAATCCCAGGTACTCAGGAGCCTGAGGCAGGAGAATCACTTGAACCTGGGAGGCAGAAGTTGCAGTGAGCCGAGATTGCACCACTGCACTGCAGCCTGAGTGACAGAGCAAGACTCTGTCTCAAAAAAAAAGATTTTCCTACAACCAACCATATCTTTAGGATAAACTTCCAGAAGGGAACTCCCTAGGTTGTAGACATTCCTATGTGGATACTCAAATGCACTAGGGATGTCTAATGCATGTATTTCTAGGTTTGCTATGAACCTTTGCTAGTGTGGAATTATGTTCTTAAGGGTTTCTTCATGCAAACACTAATAGATGATATTGGTGGTGGGGAGTGATTGGCAACAGTTTGTATTTTTGGATTTATATTTGGTAACAAAATAGAAAAAAAATTAAGACATTCTAGGAAGTAACTTCTATTTTTCTCTTATGTAAACGTAAGGAGAAATGTTGGCAAATGTTGCCTTTTCCCTACAGTGTTACAAAATCTAAAGCTATTCTAGGCACACTTAATAACAGTCTTTATGTAAAAATGTATGTTTTTTGTGATTCATGGAATCTGTAATAGTAATTAGCAATGCCTCTCACATGCGTCATACTTCTTCATACTTCCCTGATTTTGTATGTGCTGTTCTTTCTCCAAGAAAGTTCATCTCTACTGGTTTGTCAGGTAGCCTCCTGTTCTTTCTTTAAGAGTCTCTTAGTGTCCAGTTGAAATAACAGATGTAAGTAGAAAGAAATTTCACAAATTCACACTCCCATGTAACTACCACCACTGTCAAGATCTACATTTTTATCACCTCAAAACATTTCTTTGGGTCTCTCCCAAGCATCCTGACATGATCAGCCCCAGACATTACCTATGTTTTGTTAGAGTTGTCTTTTCTAAAAGTTCATATGAACGTAATGATGCAGTATAAACTCTTTCTGAATCTTTTTTGAGTCAGCATGTTTTCGAGATTTGTCTGTTATAGAGTATATCTACAGTTCATTTCTTTATACTGTATGGGTAGCATTCTATTTTATAGACAGAATGGAATATCATCATCCATTTGGAATATTTCAGATTAAGGCTATTTAAAAGTAAAGGTGCTACAAACAGTTTTCTATAGGTATTTGTGTGGGCATATATTTCCATTTCTGTTGGGTAAACATCTTGAGTAGAATTGTGGGTTACATGATAGGTTCACATTTCTTCTTATAACAAACTTCCAAAAACTTCTCCATCATGCCTGTACCATTTTACATTCCAATGAGTAATATGTAAGAGAGTTTCAATTGTTCTACATCTTCACCAACACTTGATGTTGTCAATCTTTCTCATTTAAGCTGTCATAATAGGTATATGATAGTATCTTATTACAGTTTTAATTTTCACTGCCCTAATAATTAACGATGTTGAACCTTTTAAAATATATTAGTTGGACATTTATACATCTTATTTTGCAAAGTTTCTGTTCAACTATTTTGCCCATTTTAATTATTTTAGTTATTTTAAATTGTACAATATTATTTTACAATATTTTATATAGAAATCCTTTGTAACATACATGTATTATAAATATTTTGACTAAGTCTATGGCCTAGCTTACAATTTTCATAACAGTATCTTTTGAAGAGCAGAAGTTTTACATTTTTATGAAGTTGAGTTTATTTAATTTTTCTTTTCTTTCTTCTTCTTCTTTTTTTTTTTTTGAGACAGAATCTCAATTCTGTTACCCAGGCTGGAGTGCAGTAGCATGATCTCAGCTTACTGCATCCTCCACCTCCTGGATTCAAGCAATTCTTCTGCCTCAGCCTCCTAAGTAGCTGAGATTACAGGTGCGTGCCCCATGCCCAGCTGATTTTTGTCTTTTGGGTATAGATGTGGTTGTGCCATGTTGGCCAGGCTAGTCTCAAACTCCTGTGCTCAAGTGATCTACCTGCCTTGTCCTCCCGAAGTGTTGGGATTGCAGGCATGAACCACCATGCCCAGCCTGAATTTTTCTTTTATGTTTTAATTTGTATATGTTTATGACTTAGGAAATCTGCCTATCACAAGGTCATGAAGACCTCTCCAATGATATTCCAGAAATTTTATAGTTTTAGCTTTTATGTTTAGACCTATGATTCATTTTATGTCAATATTTGTGTATGGTGTAAATGTGGGGGTGTATTTTTTCTATATCGATATCCAGATTTCCATCACAATTTGTTTAAAGACTATTTTTTCCCCCATGAAATTATCTTGGTGCCTTTATTAAAAAATTACCATAAATATGAAGTTTTGCTTCTGACATTCTATTCTGTTTCCTTGATCTCTTTGTCTATCCTATGTCAATACCACAGTGTCTTAACTCCTATAGCATTACCGTAAGATTTGGATTGGGGTAACTTACATTATTTACTTCTGTTCTTATTTTTAAAAATTGGCTGTTTTAGTTTCTTCACATTTTTATATAAATTTTCCATAAAAGCTTGTTAGTTTTTACAAAAGAAGATTTTTGCCATCATGATTGGGTCTGCATTGAATCTACAGAAAAATCTGGGGAGAACTAATAGCTTAAAAATGCTAAATATTTCAATACGTGAATACAATTTAGCTATTCTTTAATAACAGGTATTACATATATTTTGTTAAGTGTATCCTCATATATTGCGTAGTTTTGGTGCTATTGTAAGAGATATTTTTAAAATTTCATGCTCTAATAACAGACATTCATATCTAAAAATAATTATTTTATTAAATCAAAATAGTTTTGGGTTTTATAGATTGAATTCTTATCATGTGACCTTGCTAAACTTACTTCTTAGTTTTAGTGGTTTATTTATTTATTTTTGTATTCTCTAGGATTTTTTATATACCTGATTGTGTCATCTATAAATAAAGAGTTCTACCTCTTTTCAAATAGCAACACCTTTTATTTATTTTTCTTGCTTGTTGTACTGGCTAATATATCCAGAACAACATGGAATAGAAGTGGTGAGTGTCCTTATTTCTGATCTTTGTAAGAACAGCATAAATAAGATAAAAAATGTTAGTTGCAGGTTTTACATAGATGCTTGCCAGATGTTCAGTTTTCCTGTTTTTTCCTTAAAGAAACAACTTTTTTGATATTTATAGTTTATTTTTTATTTCATTGAGTTGTTCTGTTATTTTTATTCTTTCTCTCTCTCTACTTGCTTTGGGCTTAATCTGTTCTTTTCCCAGCTTTTTGAGATGGAAGCTTATGTTAATAAGTTAGTACTTTTTCTTTATATAAGACTTTGAAGCTGTAAAATTCGCACTATGTATTGTCTTACGTGCATCGTACAAATTTCGATACCTTGTATCTTACTTTCATTCAGTTAAAAATATCTTTTAATTTCCCTGTAATTTCTTCTTAGACATGTGGATTAATGAATTAATTTTCAAGTCGTTGGAATTTCTCATATAATTTCCATTATAGTTTTCAAATTTATTTTCTTGGCTCATAGAGCATATTCTGTATGATTTAAATCATTTATGTTTATTGGGGTTTGTTCTATGGCCCAGTATATAGTATATTTTGAGGAATATTCCACGAATATTTGAGAAGATTGTGTTCTCATGTTGGATGGTGTGTCTAATACATGCCACTTAGGTCTAATTGGTTCACAGTGTTGTTTAAGTGTTTTATCCTTACTGTTTTGTCTATTACTGAGAGAGTACTGTCAATATCTTCAGTTATAATTGTTGATTTGTCTACTTTTGTTCAGTTCTGTAAACTCTTCATGTATTTTGAAGTTCTGTTATTATGTACTTATACATTTAGAATTATGTTATTTGGTGAATTGTCTCCTTTATCATTATGAAATGTCTCTCTTTATCTCTAGCAATATTTGTTTTTCTAAAGTCTACTTTGATAATGTTTCCAATCCAGTTTCCTTGTGCTTATTGTTTGCATGGGAGAACTTGTCCACTCTTTACTTTTAAATTATCTGTGTTCTTGTGGTTAAGTAAATTTCTTATAGACAGCACACAACTGAATCTTACTTTTTGATCCAATCTGACAATACTCAGAGTGTTTAAACCATTTCTATTTAATTGGGTTTGCCTCTACTGTCTTGCTATTTGTTTTCTTTTATTTCTATCTGTTTTCTGTTTCCTTTTACCTCTTCTACCTTTTCATGATTAACTGGTCATTTTAGTATTTTATTTTGTCATAATTATTGCTTATTGGTAATATATCTGTATGTAATCACTTTAAAGATGTTTACCTATTGCATTTTGTCTTGCATAGTTACATTTAAGAAGTCTGTGTTAATTTGTCTTTCTTCCTCTGTGTGTAATATGACTTTTTTTCTCTGATTACTTTCAATATTCTTTTCTTTGGCATTCATTATATTATTATTATTATTATTATAATGCCTTCTGGTTTTCTTACGTTTCTTGTGCTTAAGATGTTTGACTTCTTGGATGTTTGGATTATAATTTTTATAAAGCATAGAAAAAATTTGGCTACTTTGTTTCAACTATTTTTCTCTCCCTTGTTTATTTCCTGGGATTCCAATTTAATGCATGCTGAAACACTTTGTATTGTCTCATGAATCACTGAGGATATGTTTGTTTTATTCTCGGTATTTTTTTCTTTCTGTGCTTCATTTTGGATAGTTCCTATTTCTGTCTTCAAATTCAACAATTATTTCTTTTGTGCTATCTAAACTATAAAATTTTTATTTCAGATGTTATGTTTTATCTCTAAAAGTTTTTTTCTTTGGCTCTTTTACAATTTACTTTTTCTGTTCTAGTTGTGTTAATGCTTTCCTTTACATATTTGAACATAGTCTATACATTCCACAGTCCCTGTCATTTCTGCTTCTGTTTCTACTATGGATGTTTTTCTTCTGACTTTTGGTCACGTTTTCCTGCTTTTTGGTGTGTTCTATTAATTTTTGGTAAAACACTAGATGATATAAATACTACATTCTTGAGTGTCTAAGTTTGTTGTTGTCTTACCTTCACAGTGTTGAGCAGGTGACATTACTTGTTTTAGCAGGTGACGTTACTCGCAAATCTATTAAGTTACTTGCAGATATATTTCATTTCTTTTAGGTTTTAATTTTTTTTTAAGCTTTGCTATGGTAGGTATGAGATATTCTTCACTCCAGGAATAATTTACCCTCACTACTAAAGTGTAACTGCAATGGAGTCTCCTGTAAATATCATAGGCAATCATCACGGGTTCTACCTGGTTTGGAACATTTCCCTACCTTTCCTACCTTATGTGAGTTCTGGGAATTTTTCAGCTTACAACTCTCTGCTGGTGCCTTAACTAGTCTTCTGGAGTTGTACTGTTTACATGCATAGCCTAGTAATCACCAAGACTCAATGGAATCTTTATGCTGATTTCTGGAGCTGTTTTTCTATGTAGCTCTCTTGTTTCTGGAACTCTGCCCTGAAACATCTGGCCACTTTAGCCTTCCTGAATTCCAGTCTCAATTTCCTCAATTAAGTGAAGCCATTGAGCTCTAGTTGGATTTCTTCTTTTAGTACCTAAAGTCTAAAAATTGGCTCCAAGTAGTCAACCAGAATGATTATGTGGCTTGCTTTGTTTGTTTCTTTCTCAGGGACCACAGTCTCGCGCTATCTGTTATCCAATGCTTGCAATTATTTTGTAGTTTTCTAGTTGTGTATGTTGTGAGGTTGCATTAGGGTGTTTACACCATCATGAAAAGAAGCACAATTCTATTTTTGAACTTTTAACAATGCCTATAAGGCATGATTTGGAAACTCATGGCTACTTAAGGTTGCAGAGAAAGTAATTTCAGAAAATATAATTAATTACTCTAAGAAAGATCTTTTCTGGGCACCTAGTCCCATATGCCTTTCCTTAAAATAGTGCCCAAATAGCCATGTTAAATATTTGTGGTATCTGGGTTTTTATGCTTGTTTGACAGACTCTTTAATTTGCCATTTTAATACATTTCTTTCTATTATTGCTCATAATGGTTATATTTATGAACACTGCTGATTTAACTGGAGTATTTATCCATTCTACTAATTTGAGTGTCTACTATGGAAAAGTGTTTGTCATGTATTTTTGTCCCTAAATTAAAATGAGAGACATTCAGCAAATAGATGCTATAATGTTTATGTGACTTTTAACATAAACACGGTTCAATTCATCTAATAGTTGAAATGAGAGCATTATTCATTTTCTTCCTTTTCATGCTGCCCTCCTGAGAATTTTACAATTTTGGTGATCCTGAGATGGTGGTCATTCACTGGAGCTATTTACACCATTTATCCATTCTCTGAAATTATCTTCTAACTCTTCACTTGGCTTAATAAAATTTAGCATTGAAAATCATAATAGAAATTATTTTACACAGGAGAATTTCCTCTATTTAACAAATTGTCTAAATTGATTGTCTCTGAAATATGTAGAGGTCCCAGACATTACAGACAACTTTACAAAATTCCTTCCTATTAATTTTGTTTACCAATACTCATAAGCTGATATAATATACACATTTTATTTAATCTATCATGCTATTGATTGTAAGATTAAAAAATACATTGTCAACTAAACTGATATCTTTTTGATGTACAGAATTTTTATTCTGTGCTTCCTGAAGGAGTTTTTTGATTCTTATTTGGACATAACAGCATATTTTTAACAATCACAATTTACTCTTAGGAATATCCAAAGTGAAAGATATTAGTAAAATATATTGGCTAAGGTAGTCTTAAACTTCTTCATATATCTTTATATGAGAGTTAGACTAATTTAAGTGCCTTTCTAACTTTTTAAAAATCAATTTTTAGTGTGTATCTACGTATATTCTATCAAGATCATTTGCATATCTACATATATTCTATCAAGAGCATTGTTGCATAAGCAAAAAAAAAAAAAAAAAAACAAACAAACAAAGCTGAAGGCATCACACTACCTGACTTCAAACTATACTACAAGGCTACAGTAACCAAAACAGCATGGTACTGGTATCAAAACAGAGATATAGACCAATGGAACCAAACAGAGGCCTCAGAAATAATGCCACAAATCTACAACCATCTGATCTTTGACAAACCTGAGAAAAACAAGCAATGGGGAAATGATTTCCTATTTAATAAATGGTGTTGGGAAAACTGGCCAGCCATATGCAGAAAGCTGAAACTGGATCCCTTCCTTACACCTTATACAAAAATTAACTCCAGATGGATAAAGATTTAAACACAGACCTAACACCATAAAAATCCTAGAAGAAAGCCTAGGCGATACCATTCAGGACATAGGCATGGGCAAGGACTTCATGACTAAAACACCAAAAGCAATGGCAACAAAAGCCAGAATAGACAAATGGGATCTAATTAAACCAAAGAGCTTCTGCACAGCAAAAGGAACTACCATTAGACTGAACCAGCAACCAACAGAATGGGAAATGTTTTTGCAATCTACCCATCTGACAAAGGGCTAATATCCAAAATATACAAAGAATTTAAACAAATTTACAAGAAAAAAACAAACCACCCTATCAAAAAGTGGGTAAAGGATATGAACAGACACTTTTCAAAACAAGACATTTATGCAGCCAACAAATATATGAAAAAAAGCTCATCATCACTGGTCATTAAAGAAATGCAAATCAAAACCACATTAAGATATCATCCCACACCAGTTAGAATGGTGATCATTAAAAAACCTGGAGATAACAGATGCTAGAGAGGATGTGGAGAAATAGGAACACTTTTACACTGTTGGTGGGAGTGTAAATTAGTTCAACCATTGTGGAAGACAGTGTGGTGATTCCTCAAGGATCTAGAACTAGAAATACCATCTGACCCAGCAATCCCATTACTGGGTATATGCCCAGGATTACAAATCATTCTATTATAAAGACACATGCACATGTATGTTTGTTGTTGCTCTGTTCAAAATAGCAAAGACTTGGAACCAACTCAAATGCCCATCAAAGACAGACTGGATAAAGAAAATGTGGCATATATACACCATGGAATATCATGCAGCCATAAAAAGGATGAGTTTGTGTCCTTTGCAGGGACATGGATGAAGCTGGAAACCATGATTCTCAGCAAACTACACAAGAATAGAAAAGCAAACACTGCATGTTCTCACTCATAAGTGGGTGTTGCACAAGGAGAATACATGGACAGAGGGAGGGGAACATTACACATTGGGGCCTGTTGGGGTGGGGAATGAGGGGAGGAATAGCAGGGGGTGGAGGGAATTGGGGAGGGACAGCATCAGGAGAAATACCTAATGTAGATGATGGGGTGATGGATGCAGCAATACCTATGTAACAAACCTGCATGTTTTGCACATGTACCCCAGAACTTAAAGTATAATAAAAAAATACACATAGGATAAAATTCATCATTTTAAAAAAAGAGAGATTCAATATATGAGCAAACCAGAAAAAAAAAAAAAAAAGAATTAGTGACACAGCGTTTCTTAAAAGAATGCTTTATTGTTATCTCTGGGATTCTTCCAGGGTGCTGACACAAATTCTGCAAGTTTTAATGCTGAAGCTTTCTTAAATTTACTAGAAAGTGACAACACAGGTGTTCAGACAATAACCGGGATTTGCATTCCTTTGTGAAACTGGCTGCAAATGGGCTTGCAGTCATTTAGGCATGTTACCTGAATTGATCAAGTTCACATACACGCAGGCAGTGACAACTACGTCATGATTGCTACCTAGATTTCAGCTGTAAGAGACAAAGAATTGGAAGGTACAGCCCTATTTCAGAGACGTTAAAATGTAAAAAGAAAATTCATCGTTAATTGAACAAAATATGATATGCTTCTTCCCTCCCTATTATCTGCCTTTTCTCTCTTCTTTATCTTCTCCTTCCCTGTTCTGCAGTAAATGCTATGAGGGTGTTCCTAGCATTAGGGGATTAGGGAAAAACAGACACAAAGGTGGATACATTTAATGTAAGTTGTAAGAGCTTTGACAGAGGTAAGAGCACAGTACTGCGGAAACAGGCAAGAGAAATTACTTAACGCTCTCTGTGAATGGTCTCATGCAGGCAAAGATTTAAAGGTGGGCCTTGAAAGTGAATAGAGGCTAACCCCAAAAGAGGAGAAAAAGCTGTCTAGGCAGGGAGAACACCATAAGGAAATATATGGTGTGTACACCTAAATGGTTAAACATTGAGTAATGAATGTAGTGACACTGAGTAATACGGTCTTAAATGTGTTAATAACTGAGACCACTTGATTTAGGTGTGTCACTTTAATAATACCTGAGAAGATTCTTTTGAGACTAACATGACTGAACCATATTAGATGAGAAGAACACAATGCAAAATATGAAAAGAATTGTATACAATTTAATATATAGTTAAGTGGATATCTATGGATATAAATATAGATACAATATATAATTAAGGAATGCTATAACCACAGTTTGCTTATTCTCTTAACCTTTTTACTAGAGAATCAGTGTAAGCTGTTTTCAGAAGCAGCTATGGGAAATGTCTCTGTCTTGGTCATGTATGGATTATTATTATATATGTTTAGCTCTCATCCTGGATAATCCTCTTCTGCATCCCTTGATCCACAAAAATTCACCTGGGATTGGCAACTTCCTTAAATTATAGCTAATATACTAACCACAGAGAAATTCAAGTTCTTGTTGTGATTAAAATTTAGACTTAAATGTAAAAAGCCTTAACCAAATTAATTTTTAAAGCCTTAACTAGGCTGGGTGCAATGGCTCATATCTGTAACCCAGTCACTTTGGGAGGTCAATGTGGGAGGATCACTTGAGCTTAGGAGTTTGATACCAGCCTGAGCAACAGGGTGAAGCCTCATCTCTACAAACAGTACAAAAATTAGCTAGTGTGATGGTGCATGCCTGTAGTCCCAGCTACTGGGGAGGCTGAGGTGGGAGGATTGCTTGCACCACTGCACTCCAGCCTGGGTGACAGAGCAAGACCTTATCTCAAAACAAAAAACAAAACAAAATGAAAACCTGCCTTAACTAGCTATTTGTGTGTGTGTGTGTGTGTGTGTGTACTTTTAAAAATTATTTCATTTTATTTTTAGTTGACATGTAATAATTATACATGTTTATGGGTGATATTGTCATACACATATATAATGCGTGATGATCGAATCAGGGTATTTAGCATATCCGTCACCTCAAACTTTTGTCTTTTCTTGTGCATGTTGGAAGCATTCAAAATCTTCTCTTCTAGCTTTTTGAAAATATACAATAAATTCTTGTTAACTATATTCACCGTATAGTATTAACTAGCTACTTTGATTTTTATTATTACATGAATCCACGCAACACTGAAGGTATGCTTTTCCTTTATGTATACACTGCAAAAAAATTGTGCCACAGTAGCATAAGAATACGTCCATACTGACATTTGGGAGTGAATAAGTTGAGAAGGGAAGAGGAGAAAGTTTAAAATACTTGCTTCATATTTGCTTCCTATGTCATATTATCAAATGTTTCATGCCAGGTGCAATAGCTGGAGCTCACTTTTAATAATTTCATTTGTGTTTATAAGTACATTACGGTACCTCGAAGGCATGCCTAACCAGAGACGATGATAAAATGGCATAATGAGAATTAAAGCGGACAAAGTACAGAGGGCATAGAGGGAGCCTGAGAAAGGTGATAGAACATGAGGCCAGAAAGGGAGTTAATGACAGATTTTGAAGGGGTCTATATCTTGTATCAATCAATTTTTGCTGTAAAAAATGCAAAGCAATGTCTTAAATTGGAGTACCAAAATATATTTGATTAATCAAAAGAAAATAGGAAAGGAGGAACAAATAACAAGACAGGTGAGACAAATAGAATCATTCAAGATAATGGTTGAAATAAACCTACTATTTTAAATGTAAATGGCCGAAATATTCCAAATTAAAAAAAAATGTCAGACTGGATAAGAAAATCAAGACCTAAATATATGATGTATACAAGAGATGAATTTTAAATTAAATAAAACCAAATCTCCATGCAAGTATAAAACCTGAACAGAATGCCTAGAGCAACTATTTTAGGAATTAGAAAAGTAAAAACTAGAAGGTAGATTGGGGCAGAAGACCAGAATTTGAAATATCACCCAACCTCTGGTCATTTTATCAATTTTTCCTTTGATGTCTCCCTGCCTGAACTCAACACTGCCTTCTAAAACCCAGAAGTGGTCATCAGTAAACAACAGCAAGCTTCAGTAGCAGCCTTTTAGTTCTGTCTCAAAGAGCAAGAAAGAGCTCCAATTATCAGAAAGAGTGCAGAAACTTTATTTTTTTCTTCCTTTC
>PVKV010039081.1:0-13339 GCA_004027835.1 Alouatta palliata | reverse complement strand
GCTGAGCATGACGGAGCCCAAGAGAGCTCAGGTCATTAATGACATCACTTAGCCTGGAGCCTTCTCCCTCCAGACTCCTTTTGATGGGAGATGAGACATTTCCCCACTGCTTAAGCCACTTATCTTTGGATATTTTATTGCCTAAGAGCACCCTAACCGATGGGATATAAAGAAGAAAAGTCTCAGAGCACCAAGGGTTGTTTACTTGTTTTCCAGATGAGACAGGGAAAAATCCCTCTTGATCTTTTGAGCATGCTTCCTCAATGAGAACAAACACAAACAGGTATCTCAGTAAATGATGCCCCCATATGTAAAAAACACAGCATGGAACCTGACACATTTAAGCAGCCAGTAAAAGGTAGCTATTTTTCTTTTTCTTATTAGCACAATGCCTCAATAAACATTGGTTTCCGATCCTGTCCCCTTGAGTGTCTCTCGCTTTGCTGCTAAGTTTCTCTGCACCTTTACATTCATCTCCCTTCTCCTCAGTTAAACCTGGCTCTTGAAATGACTGTCAACTTGCTCTCATTGAGGTGTCAGTGATAGATAAGGCTTAATGTATGACCTAATTCCCCCAACACTATTGGCTTGTCAGTGAGATTTACATTTAATAGAGGATTAAAGCCTTAAGCCAAAGGAATGAATCTTTAATGGTGAAATTTGAGGCACCAGAAGGCTTATGAAAAACTGATACTGAAGGGGCAGGAGGGCCTCCTTGGCGATCCCAATTTTCTGAGGCGTTCTCATAAAGTTTCCCAGATTCTCCCAAATTTAAAAATGCCATGCAGTGTTGCAGTTCACAATTGGCGGTTGGCAAACAGTAGATTCTGGATGAAGCTTTGTGGAACTAAACGGGATTGGGAGGGAGAATCGTGAAATCAAAGACACAAGAAGAGGGTGTCTCAACTCCAGAGGGAGTTGTCTGTTGAGTGGGTGAGTCAGGCTGCCTGAGCCTGTGGATGGAACTTCCCTGGAGCAGGTGCCGTGTTGAGCCGAATTTGATGTTGAGTTAGCAGTTTCCTGCTGCTTCTTGACCTTTTTTTTTTTGTTGGTGGGTGGTGGTTGAGCTGTACCAAGTTTTCTTTCTTCTCTTCCCTCCCAGTTTCCTCCCCGAACCTCGTCCTCATCTCAATTCTTCTCCCTGCTTGTCCTGGCCTCTACAAAGTGCCTCTTTGGCCAGGCTTCTCAGATACTGTAAGACTTGGAATTTCTCTTCTCTTCTTGGATCCAGCCCTGAGTCTTTGGGCATCTTGGCCGGACGCCCAGCAGTGCAGAGCTGATAGGTGCCTTCTGGGTCACTGGGATTTCTTCTCTGGGCTCCAGCTTGTGCTGTTTCCTGTTCAGCATCTCCTCTTGAGCCTCCCACTGGTTATTTAGTTATTTATTTTAATTTTTGTTGTTGTTGTTGAGATGGAGTCTCACTCTGTCACCCAGGCTGGAGTACAGTGGCATGATTGTGGCTCACTGAAACCTCCACCTCCCAGGCTCAAGCATTTCTCCTGCCTCAGCCTCCCAAGTACCTGGGATTATAGGTGCCTGCCACCATGCTTGGCTAATTTTGGTATTTTTAGTAGATGGGGTTTTGACATGTTGGCCAGTCTGGTCCCAAACTCCTGACCTCAGGTAATATGCCCACCTTGGTCTCCCAAAGTGGTGGGCACGAGCCATCTCACCTGGCCCTGATTATTTACTTTTTTGAGATGAGGTCTCAGCCTCTGTCACTCAGGCTAGAGTCCAGTTATGTGGTCATAGTTCACTGCAGCCTTGAAGTCCTGGGCTCAAGTTATCCTCCTGCTTCAGCCTCCCAAGTAGCTGGAACTAAAGGCATACTATAAGTGCTTAGAACTATTAGCACCATGCCCAGCTAATTTTTGAATTAGAGACAAGGTCTCACTATGTCACCCAAGCTGGTCTTCGATTTCCAGCCTCCAGCAATCATCCTGCCTCAGCTCCGCAAAAGGGGAACCCCTCCAAAGCACTGGAATTACAGGTGTGAGCCACTGTGCCCAACTCCTACTAATACTTTAAACTCAACACATGTGGGCCAAGTATCTTCCATCTGTCCCCTAGATGTGCTCTTAACCCACCTCCATCTTGCTCCTTCCATTGGGAGAGTGAGTCATTGGAACATCATCAACTCTGGCTGGGTTTGATCAATTAGCAGAAGAGAGAGAGGAGAGAGGAGTGAAGCAGGAGTGGGAGGCTGTGTGTTCATCCCCTAAAGGTGGCCTCAGCCGGATTGTGTTCCTCCACCAAAAGCCTGCTCCTTTCTAGTGGCCTTTTCTACCTACGTGACTCCCTCTTTCCAGGTCTTGGCAACCATTCCCTGTCCTTGTCCCTGCAGGCTTGGGGGCAATGGCAGCTCCTCCACTGCTGCTGGCCTCTCACTCTTGAGATGATTCCCCTGCAGGAGATTGGCATCACCTGGAAACACATTAAAATTGCAGATTTGAGGCCACTTCCCAGCCCTTCTGAACTTGAAATTAGGGGTGGGGCCCAGCAGTCTGTAACTTTTAACTTTTTTTTTATTTTAAGTTCTGGGGTACATGTGCAGGATGTGCAGGTTTGCTACAAAAGTAAACGTGTGCCATGGTGGTTTGCTACAGCTATCAGCCAATCACCGAGGTATTAAGCCCAGCTTGCATTAGCTATTTATCCTGATGCTCTCCCTCCTCCTATCCCACCCCCGACAGGCCCCAGTGTGTCATTCCCCTTCCTGTGTCCATGTGTACTCATTGTTCAGCTCCTACTTCTAAGTGAGAACATATGGTGTTTGGTTTTCTGTTCCTGCGTTAGTTCCCTGAGGATAATGGCTTCCAGCTCCATCCATGTCCCTGCAAAGGACATAATCTCCTTTCTTTTTATGACTGCATAGTATTCCATGGTGTATAAATACCACGATTTCTTTACCCAGTCTATCACCGATGGACATTTGGGTTGGTTTCGCAGTCTGCATTTCGACCAGATCTCTAGGTCTAGGTGATTCTGACGCACGGTCACGTTTGAGCATCACCAAACTTCACCTTTCCAGCTTTGACATTAGTAACAGGCTCTTCCAGTTATGCCAATTATGCCAAATGAGCATGTTCTCTGTTTTCTGTTGCGATCCTAATGATATGATGATGATGATGATAATAACAGAATTCAGATCCTTGGAACAAAAGTGACCCTTGTCTAGGGCTCTGTCTCAATGAATGCAACACCATGGGACTTGTTCTTATGCATCTTTTAACTCTGCACACCTACCAGCCTGTCTGGTATACTGTAGGTACTCAATAAAGGTTCATTTCATTGGAAGTTTATTTCTCTCTCTCTCTCTCCGCATACCTCCATTCATCCACCCAGGCATCACCATATGGGTACTGGGGATCTACAGCCAAATGCAATGTTGTGTTTGGTCTCATGGGTCTTATGAGTTGATGGGTGAGATGTCGGCTGTCTGAGTTTCGGTAACACCATCTATTAATGGATCATAATATTACTGACTCCATAGGGTGGTTGTGAAGATGAAGTGGGATAACACATATAGTGCTCTTGGCACAGTGCCTGACACTGAAACTATTCCATCCATTTTAGTATTATTTATTATTATTGCAACAGATGACACAGCTTAAGCCCAGCTCAAACAGAGAGGAGAACAGGATTTGTGAACATCACTCCATGCCATGGGCATAAGCGTCTTACAAGTTACAGGGTCATTAAAGTACTTTGTAAATTACTTGGCATTTCATAAGGTGTTTATGTTTATTTTTTATTCTTTAATTGTGGGTACGTAGGTGTATATATTTATGGGGTACATGAGATATTTTGAAACAGGCATGCAATGTGTGATAATCACATCAAGGTAAATGGGGTGTCCATCAATAACGTGTTTATTTGTACTGATCTGGCTGTTATTCTTGTCCTCGTGTGATATCTCTGTCTTGTTTATTCTCTTCAAGGCTACTCTTTAAGTTTCATTTTGACCTGCTTTTTATTCCTGTGTCAAAGTTAGCCAGCACAAAAGAGTAGCCTAATACTTTATTCTGGATTGAGACACCCTTAGGATCTGTCCATTTATTTATCCCCTTCCAAAATGAATGTAATTTTTTATTATTTTCATTGATCCAAAAGATCTATGTTCATTGCTTTTAAAAATGAAATGATACAAAGCAGTACAAAATAATACCTTATCAGTTGAAACAAATCACTCAGAGATACCTCTTTTAACACATTGCTGAACCTTTTCCTGGAAATATCATTATACATTTCTCTGCAGCTCTATCTAGTATTTCCATGTTATGTGAATAGGGTCATTCTTTTCTTTGCAGCCAGCTCACTTTTTAGCCAGAAACCATCTGCGGAGACTATGGAAAATTTTGTCCAGGGATGTGCTCTCCCTTAGGACCACCAGATGGCGCTGCTTCTGAATTTATCAGAGTTTCCTGTCCGAAGGGCAGGCAGAAATTAATACTCAGTGTCCCAATCTTGGGCCCTGGTTCGTACTATGCCTCTGGTCTAGGGCTGAATGTGAATTGATTTTGTCTTCCATGACACCTGAAGAGGGCAAAAGTCATGCCCACACTGCAACATAGAGTGAATCTGTAGTTTCTCTTGGACTGAACAAGTTCTAATGTGTGTGTTGGTTGTGTTTGCACCTGTTTTCTCCTCCTCCCCATCCCCTTAGATCATGAGATCCCTGCAGGAAGAGACTGAGTCCCCTAACCCAAAGTTCTGTGTCTGTAAGGCCCTCAATACCTATTGAGTTTAAGTCTCAAGAATAGGGTGGCTTGGGGGCCTGCCGTGGTGGGTCATGCCTGTAATCCCAGCACTTTGGGGAGGCTGAGGTGGGGAGATCACTTGAGGCCAGGAGTTCAAGACAAGCCTGGCCAACATGATGAAACCCTGTCTCTACTAAAAATACAAAAATTAGATGGGAGTGGTAGGGTACGCCTGTAATCCCAGCTACTCGGGAGGCTGAGGCAGGAGAATTGCTTGAATTCAGGAGGTGCGGGCTGCAGTGAGCCGAGATTGCACCACTGCACTCCAGCCTGGGTGACAGAGTGAGACTCCATGTCAAAGAAAAAAAAAAAAAAAAAGAAGAAGAAGAAAAGAGAATAAGGTGGCTTGGGGAAAAAAAAGTATGTATTTTGAAAGCTGAAAAACAAAAAAAAGTATAAAAAGATTATTGACCTGGGAGTCAGAAAATCCAAATTTTACATTTGGATTAGGTCTTAATTCGCTGGCTGATCTTGGACAAGCCTATTGACCTTTCTGGGGTCAAGTTGACTTATGTATAGGAGGTTGGATACAGTGATCTCTTGGCCTCTATTAGCTCTGATCTGTTTGGATACAAAAGTCCTCATCTTTTCTTGTTGTTTTTTGTTTTGTTTGTTTTTTGGGGGACGGGGGACATCAAATTGCATCTAGAAATGAATCACTGGGTACTGTCAAGAAACCTGGGGAAGTCAGGTCCTGGGGCGTCCAGGGCAGGTCAGGCCTGAGCCTGAGCTGCGCTTAACAATCCACTCTCCTTGCAGGGCCATCAGTGCTGGCCACACCAGCACAGCCCATACATCATTATTAGATTCCCTTCATTGTGCTAATTGACACGGGATGAAAAATATCCAGCGAAGGAAACAGCAAATGCTTTCACATTCAGCCAGAGTGCCCGGCAAATGGGAGAAACTGCTGTAAAAGTTAACTGAGATTGAAAACGGGCCTACTAATACGTTGTACGGCGAATGTTTCCTGTTACCGGGAGCTAGATCTGATTGTCAATGTGAGTGAGTGGTGGGGACAGGGAGGGAGCGCGGCTTGTGGTACCACATCTGAAGCGTAGATGTCGGGGGAAACCTTTTCAGACAGTTTAGGTCCAGACGTGTGGCGAACCAGACAGAGCAAATAAGGTAGGATTGAGAGGAGAGAAAGGAAAGGGAGCTGCTCCCGTGATGATTGTACCCCCTTCTCAGTTTGAAGTCTGTTGAGAATTATTTTCTCATGAAGAGTCCAGTATTGGGTGGAGGGGAATGTAGAATTCCTGGCTCTAGACCAGTCTGGGGGTAGAGGAGATTGTATCCCAGAGGACATTAGGTAGTGTCTGGGGACACATTTGGTTGTCATAAGTTGGGGGCAGGTAATATGAGCATCTCCTGGGTGCACAGGACAGCCCCCCCACCAAGTGCAGAATGATCTTGTCGAAAGTGCCAGTAGTCCTGAGGTGAGGAAGTCCTGCTCTACAACAACGTGCAACTTTGCACAAGTAACATCTCCAGGTCATTATTTTATGAATCTATATTACTAATTTTACCTGGTATGGGAGATTGGTGGTGAAGATAGCCCCAGTTCTCCTCCATGACCCCCTGACCATTGCAATATCACTTTGCAGCTTCTGCTATCAAGACATGGAGTCTGTTCCTCACTCTTTGAATCAGGACTGGCCTTGGGTCTTGCTTTATTCAACAGAATCTGCAGAAGTGGTAGCTCTAAGTCTAGGCTTCAGGGACCTTGCACAGGCCTGTTGTCTCCTGCAGAGCCCTGCTCTCCCATGTGCTGTCAGCCTGGGCTAATCTGCTGGAGGATGAGATACCACGTGGAGAACAGGCAAACTGCCCCCTATCCTGTCTATGCTAAAAATGCAATTGTTAAAAATGCAAGATAGAGCCCAGCCTAGAGTAAAACTATCTACTGACCAAGGACAATGGACCATGGACGCTAGCTTGAGATTAAAAAAAAAAAAAAACCCACCCAGGTAAGCCATAGTCTCCTGGGAAATAACAGATTCTTACTGTTTAACCCACTGAGTTTCAGGATGGTTCATTATGCAACAATATAGCTAATACACAAGGTCTTAAAATTAAGACTCAACGGTAAATTCCGAAGGGAGTGGAAAACATCTCAAGATTTGCTTCCTTTGTTAATAGCTGACATTTTGTTAAGTCCGATAGCTTTAAATGAATCAAGATGTGCATAACTGCATCCTTTGATACCCAATTAATGGAGCTGGGCAAGATCTATCTGGAGACAAGTTTGCTAAAGGTCAATTTTATTCACTTGTATGGGGACAAGTTGCAGAAATCAACTCTGACTTAAATAGCCAAAGGGCATCTGTGAGAAGGACACCAGGAAGCTGATGACTACACAGCCCTCAGTAACATCAGGAGTCAGGGCTGCTCCAGGGATCTTGGCAGGAGGGGTTTGTGACTCTCCTTCCAGAATGCTGTCAAGGGTGACAGACTCCTAAGCACCTTTCATCCCTATGTAATTTGTGCTCCAGATTTGAAGACCAGGGTGAAAGAACCTCATTGGCTTTCCTTGTGTCACCTGCCCTGCTAATAGAGGTGGTATCATTTGATTGGCAGTTCTGCCAGCCCTGCCTAGAGTGGAAAGGGGCAGTCAGACAGAAATAGAAGGTACCCTCTGCCTCCCTTTTCCCCACCCTTCCCCCTGCCACCCACAATGCTGGAGATTGGGAAAGGTGGTATTAGGAAGTATGTTTAGGATTTTGGGTGTGTGGTCTGGACCTCTAAGATGGCTTATCATGGCCTAGCTGGAAAATGGAAGTGCTTCATCAGAAATTAAAAATCAAATGTAACAGTACTGTTGACTCTCACGACTCTCCTCCTGTCACCCCTCATTTGTCATGTGGGTGTCAGCATGTGAGGTACTGGGTTGGGATATGGAAAGGGGAGTAAGAAGGGAGATAATCCTTCTTCTCCTTCTTCTGAGACAGGGTCTTGCTTTGCTCTGTCTCCCAGGCTGGAGTACAGTAGCATGATCATGGTTCACTGCAGCCTTGAACTTCTGGCCTCAAGCAATCCTCCTGCCTCAGTCTCCTGAGTAGCTCAGCCCACAGGCATGGGCCACCCCACCTGGATAATTTTATTTCTTATTTTGTAAAGATACGGCCTCGCTATGTTGCCTGTGCTGGTCTCAAACTCCTAGGCTCAAATGATCCTACCACCTTGGCCTCTCAAAGAGTTGGGATTACAGGTGTGAGCCACTGCACCCAGTCTTAATCTGACTTTTGAAGCACTCTGTATCCATTGCACTCCAGCCTGGGCAACAGAGAGACATCCTGTTTCTAAATAAATAAATAAGTGTTACCTCCTAGTACTATTTCTATTCTTGTTGTCAGCTTGCCAATTGATAGCTGGGGTTGGAACTGCAATAGCTGTTTGAGTCAGATTTGGACCAGAACGTTTTCTGCCACTTACTCCAAGGAGATGCCAAGGATCAACGGGAGGTCCTAAAAGTTTCTGGGTCAGACATTACGTTTCTGTTGTCCGTAAGTCACCCAAGATCCCCAAAGTGTCCCAGTTATATGAATAAACAATTTCCCACTTGTAAATTAGGGGGGCTGAACACAATATGAAGTTTACAACTATTTTTTAAAAATTTTACTTCAAGTAAAATCTTATGTTGAAGTTCAGCACATATAATCGATAAACGTGAGCCCTTTTTGTAGAAGCAGTTGTGTGTGTTTTGGGGGGCAGTGAGAGGCAGGAGGAGCAGGTTGGAGCCCTGCTCATATTTGGCCTCCCCCTCTTCTCCATAATGGCTCTGAAGATATCTCTAGGGTCCTCTTGGTTTTGAGGACTGCTTGTGAAGACCATGGGACCACTGACACTGAGGCCTCTCCGAGCTTTGAGGATGAGATGCCACGTGGAGAACAGGCAAACTGCCCTGTCCTGTCCATGCTAAAAATGCAATTGCTAAAAATGCAAGATAGAGCCCAGCCGAGAGTAAAACTATCTACTGACCAAGGACCATCGACCATGGACTCTAGTTGAGATTAAAAAAAAAAAACCCACCCAGGTAAGCCATAGTCTCCTGGGAAATAACAGATTCTTGCTGTTTAACCCACTGAGTTTCAGAGTGGTTCATTAAGCAACAGTAGATAGCTAATATGCAAGGTCTTGAAATCAAGACTTAACAGTGAATTCTGAGGGAATGGAAAGCATCTCAAGATTTGCTTCCTTTGTTAATAGCTGACATTTTCTTAAGTCCGAGTACAGTTCTCCACGTGTACTCGGAGATGTGAGGAACTGGTCATCTTCAGTGCTGAGACACAGAAGACAGACATGGTGGAGAAAACCAGGGGGATAGCAGATGCTGGACCAAGTTCTCAAAACGATGGAAATGGAGGTCATTCGGCGTTTTTACCAAAGATGAGGGTGTGCCCTGGGGAGGTAGCTCAGCACAGAGCTGAAGAGTCTGTGGCGTTAAAGACGAACAGTCTCAGGTTCCAGTCCCCTCAATTCTGCCACAGTTAGCTAGATAGATAGTCTTTTTATTGGCTCTGAGCCTCAGTTTTCTCATCTGTAAAATGGAGAAACGACAGTATCTACTTTCTAGAGCTGCTGAGAGAATTTCAGTGTGATGATGAACGTGAGGTGCTTGTAGAGTGCCTGGGATGAATGGAGTGTGAAAGCGCAGCCAGGCGCGGTGGCTCACACCTGTAATCCAAGCACTTTGGGAGACCAAGGCAGGAGGATTGCTTGAGGCTAGGAGTTTGAGACCAGTTTGAGCAACATGGCAAGACCCCATCTCTCAAAAAAATTTTAAAAGTTAGCTGAGTATGGTGGCAGGTACCTGTAGTCCCAGGTGCTCAGGAGCAGAGGTGGGAGGATGGTTTGACCCCAGAAATTTGAGACCAGACCAGCCTGGGCAACAGAGCAAGACCCCGTCTCTACAAAAAATAAAGTAGCTGAGCATAGCGGCTCACACTGGTACTGCCAGCTACTTGGGAGGCTGAGGTGGGAGGATGGCTTGAACCCAGGAGTTCGAGGCTGCAGTGAGCTGTGATTGCACCACCAGATAACTCCAACTTGGGTAACAGAGAAAGACCTTGTTTCAGAAAAAAATGTATTAGCTGTTGGCACTATTAATATTCTTGTTGTCAGCTCAGAAGTAGATAGCTGGGATCAGAGTTGTGAAGCCCTTGTTCTTCTGCTTCACTATGCTGCTTCGTGCAAAAAAGAAAATGAAGGAAAAGGAGGGCACCTCTCACCTTTGCTAGGACTTTGCTCCCAGCGTTCTCTTCTCCAAGGCGAGGGGTCCCGGTCCCCACTCTCTCTTACAGAGAACCATTTACTTTGCTTTTCGTCCCTTCACAATAACTCCAGGAGCGAAATTAAAGCAATAAGAGCTAAACTGTCTGTGATCGGAGAACAGAGCATGTGATAATGATATATAAAGCTTAAAAGCACTAAGTGGGCAAAACTGGTGCGACAGAAGTGAGTAAAACCAAGACAAATCTGTCCCCAGAGAGCTATAACACATAACTCAAATAACGGGAGCAGCAGGGGTCCGTCATCCTTTGGAAGAGAGGTTTGCACTCCCGTGGAGCACAGCCTCTGCACAGCATCCATAATTCCCCATGTTCGTAGGGCTGGTCACCACAGCCTCAGGGATAACTGCTGGTTGGATCAGGGTTTCTGCTGCAATCTGGGTGCATGCAGCCCACGCTATCTAGCAGCAGACATCTGAGGTCTAACCTCAGCAATAAGATGGAATGGAGAAAGAAGTGGATGGACACTTCTTCTGAGTGAGAGTACTCAGATGTTACTTCTGCCTCCACCCTTTTCGAGCTTTGTTACCTTGATTAAGTTATGTCACTTTTCTGAACCCTGTCTTTTTTTGTTTAAACTTTCTGTTTAAAGTTATGGGTCTTGGCCAGGTGCGGTGGCTCATGCCTGTAATCCCAGCACTTTGGGAGGCTGAGATGAGCAGATTATGAGATCAGGAGATTGAGACCATCCTGGGTAACACAGTAAAACCCCATCTCTACTAAAAATAAAATGTTAAAAAAATTAGCTGGGTATCGTGGTGTGCGCCTGTAGTCCCAGCTACTCAGGTGGCTGAGGCAGGGGAATTGCCTAAACCCAGGAGGCGGAGGTTTTGGTGAGTTGAGATTGCACCACTGCACTCCAGCCTGGACAACAGACTGGGACTCTATCACAAAAAAAAAGTTGTGGATCTCAAAGTGGGGTCCCTAGAGGAAAAGCATCAGTATCACTTAGGAATGTGTTAGAAATGCAGATTCTTGGGCCACACCACAGACCCATGGAACTAGAAACTCTGTGGACGGGTCTTAGCAATCTGTGTTTTAATGAGTCTTCTAATACATGCTAAAGTTTGGGAATGAGTCTTTCATAGAAAAATGATCCCAACTTGTTTTTTATTTCCTAGCATCCTTAACTCATTAGTAAGGAGGGCAGGGGCTCATGTTAATGGGAGCTAGCTGGGCTTCCAGGAAGTTCCTGGACTAAATCACAAGAGCTTTTGTTCCAGGAGGCATTTGGGACATGTTGAGGCAGAAGGATTATTTATTTATTTATTATACTTTTAAGTCCTGGGGTACATGTGCAGAATGTGCAAATTTGTTACATAGGTATACACATGTCATGGTGGTTTGCTGCATCTACATTAGGCTTTTCCTCCTAATACTATCCCTCCCCAATCTCCCCACCCCCTACTATCCCTCCCCTATCTCCCCACCCCCTGACAGGCCCCGGTGTGTGATGTTCCCCTCCCTCTGTCTGTGTGCTCTCATTGTTCAACACCCACTTTTGAATGAGAACATGGGGTGTTTGGTTTTCTGTTCTTGTGTCAGTTTGCTGAGAATGATGGTTTTCAGCTTCATCCATGTCTCTGCAAAGGACAAGAACTCATCCTTTTTTATGGCTACATAGTATTCCATGATCTCTTGAGTCTGGGAGGTTGAGGCTGCAGTGAGCTGTGATCAAGCCACTGTGAGGTCTCCATAATTCTTGAGGATTCACTGCAGGCCTTCCAGGCCCAGCTGACCTTTCTCCCTTCCTCAGTCCTTTGCTCTCTCCCCCTTTCTTTCTCCCCAGACACAAGAAATGCTTTCAGGCTGGGAAACGTTCAGAGAGGTGAGAACTTGTCTCTATCCGATAGCAATTTTGCTGTATTTTGTAGAATTCATGCCCTAACTCCTTTTAGGCGTGGGCTTTCGAAGCTCAAAAGCCCACATTTGGAAACTCACAATATGAGGCATTTGAACTTTAAATCCTTTTCCTTTGCTTTTCTGCAGCCCCTTTATTAGGTAAATAAATGCTGTTAAATCCAGTTGCTGCTGGAGTCAGGGAAAGGAAAGAGTGAGGAGTAATGAGAATGAAGTGGAGGAGAGAGCAGAGGCAATGATTTCAAAGGTAAATGTCTTGCCACATAAACTTGTGATATAAATAAAGAGAAGAACAGGCATTCCGCTGAACATCTCTGGGCGACATTGCCCTTTATTTAAAAAATGCTACACACCTCGTTTTATTGAGAGTTCTGGAACCCAGGTTAGGAATATCACTTATGTGCATAATGCTATGCCAGCTTTCCTTCCCACATACCATTATGATAACTCTCCATCCCTGCAAATAACCTGGGGTCTCTCTTCCTTCTGACCCTTGCACAGTGTGGTTAGCTGGAGCGATCCATTTCTTTCATGACATCCGTCTGGTACTACTTTAGTGAGAACTAGATGAAAACTAGAAGTGCTTTGTGTCTATTTTAAAACCTTATTATGCTGGTTTCAGGGTGTTTTTTAGTAGTTACAATTCTGAGAAGCGTGGATTTTGCAGTTCCACACTTTTGAGCATGATCTCACTGTTGTGTATCTGGGTAAAAGGGGATTTAAAGGCATCGCAAGGAGCCAAGCTTCCATCTGATGAGAAATGCAAAGAAGACGCAAGGTGGCCATTCCTGGAAGTGTGAAACTCTGTGTTCAACAGAACCAAGAGAGGGCTCAGGTGCATATTTACATTTTAAATTGATGTAATGCATTAGAATTTATAAAGAATATTAACACGCATTAATCACCAGGATGGAATTTTAACAGCCAACTGTTATGAGCCGCATTGGAATAAGAGGGATTCATAGTATTTAAGGATCTGCCAGAAAGAGACTGATGGTACTTAAGGACTAGTTACAAAATAGGCTGGTTGCAGTGACTCACACCTGTAACTCGAGCACTCTGGGAGGCAGAGGCAGGAGCATCGCTTGAGCCCAGGAGTTCTAGATCAGCCTGGGCAACATAGTGAGAACTCCATCTCTACAGTTTTTTCTTTTAATTAGCCGGGAATGGTGGCATGTGACTTTAGTCCCAGCAACCTGGGAGGCTGAGGCAGGAGGATCACTTGAGCCTGGGGGGTTGTGAACAATGATCACACCACTGCATTCCAGGCTGGATGACAGATCGACAGATCCTGTCTCAAAAAAACAAAAACATGCAGAAAGTGAAAAAACAGTAATATATTTCTTTGAATCATGCCTTCAATCGCATGTGCTCCTTGGTTAAGAATGGGAGTGTAAATTAGTTCAACCATTGTGGAAGACAGTGTGG
>PVKV010039080.1:0-13350 GCA_004027835.1 Alouatta palliata | reverse complement strand
TTCTTTTCTTTTCTTTTCTTTTTTCTTTTCTTTTCTTTCTCAGTCTTGCTCTGTTGCCCAGGCTGGAGAGCAGTGGTATGATCTCAGCTCACTGCAACGTCCGCCGCCCAGGTTCAGGCCATTCTCCTGCCTCAGCCTCCCAACCAGCTGGGACTACAGGCATGCTCCACCACACCTGGCTGATTTTTTTATTTTTAGTAGAAACGTGGTTTTACCATGTTGGCCAGGCTGGTCTCTAACTCCTGACCTCATGATCCACCCGCCTTGGCCTCCCAAAGTGCTGGGATTACAGGCATGAGCCACCGTGCCCTGCCGGGGTTTTCTAAATATAAAATTATATCATCTACAAACAGAAACAATGTTACTTCCTCTCTTCCTATTTAAATACTCTTTATTTCTTTCTCTTCCCTGATTGCCCTGGCCAGAACTTCTAATACTACATAGAATAAGAGTGGTGAGAGAGGGCATCCTTGTCTTATACTGGTTTTCAAAGGGAATGCTTCCAGCTTTTGCCCATTCAATATGATATTGGCTATGGGTTTGTCATAAATAGTTCTTATTATTTTGAGATATGTTCCATCAATACCTAGTTTGTTGAGAGTTTCTTAACATGAAGGAATGTTGAATTTTACAAGGCTATAGTAATCAAAACAGCATGTTACCGGTACCAAAACAGCATGTTACCGGTACCAAAACAGACATATAGACCAACGGAGCTGAATAGAGACCTCAGAAATAATACCACACATCGACAACCATCTGATCTTTGACAAATCTCACAAAATCAAGCAATGTGGAAAGGATCTCCTTCTCAGTAAATGGTGCTGAGAAAACTGGCTAGCCATATGCAGAAAACTGAAACTGGACCCCTTCCTTACACCTGATACAATAATTAACTCAAGATAGATTAAACCATAAGTACCCTAGAAAAAAACCTAGGCAATACCATTCAGGACATAGCCATGAGCAAAGACCTCATGACTAAAACACCAAAAGCAATGGCAACAAAAGCCAAAATTGACAAATGGGACCTAATTAAACTAAAGAGCTTCTGCACAGCAGAAGAACTATCACCAGAATGAACGGGCAACCTACAGAATGGGAGGAAATTTTTTCTCACCAAGGTTTAATATCCAGAATTTACAAGAAACTTAAACATATTTACAAGAAAAAACAACCCCATCAAAAAGTGGCAAAGGATATGAACAGACACTTCTCCAAAGAAGACATTTATGCAGCCAACAAACATACAAAAAAAAAGCTAAACATCACTGATTATCAGAGAAATGCAAATCAAAACTACATTGAAGTACCATGCCAGTCAGAATGATGATTAAAAAGTCAGGAAACAACAGGTGAGGCTGTGGAGGAATGAGAACACTTTTACACTGTTGGTAGGAGTGTAAATTAGTTCAACCATTGCAGATGACAGTGGCGATTCCTCAAAGATCTAGAACCAGAACTACCATTTGACCCAGCAATCCTTTTATGGGGTATATACCCAAAGGAATATAAATCATTCTACTTTACATTTTTTCTTTTTATAAATAATTCTACTATAAAGACACATGCCCATATATGTTTATTGTGGTACTATTTATGATAGCAAAGACATGGAACCAACCCAAATGTCCATCAGTGATAGACTGGATAAAGAATATGTGGTACATACACCATGGAATACTATGCAGCCGTAAAAAGGAATGAGATTATGTCCTTTGCAGAGACATGGATGAAGCTGGAAGCCATTATCCTCAGCAAACTAACACAGGAACAGAGGGTCAAACACCACATGTTCTCACTCGTAAGTGGGAGTTGAACATTGAGAACAGGTGGACACAAAGAGGAGAACAACACTCACTAGGGCCTGCTGGGGGGTGTGGGGTGAGGGGAGAGAACTTAGAGGGCAGATCAATAGGTGCAGCAAACCACGAGGCCACACATATACCTATGTAACAAACCTGCACGTTCTACACATATATCACGGTTTTTTAGAAGAAATAAAGAAGAAAAAAGTTGGGATTCAAGGATTTTCAACTTTTCTAAGATCAGGTAGCTTATATGTGGCAGAGCATGTATTTAACACAGCTCTGTTTCATTCAAAGCTTCTGAGGGGCTTTGGTTGTGTTTTTCTGTGAGTGGGAGGCAGGTTATCTCACTCTGAAAATGCTCAGTCTGATGAAGAGCCTTGAATGTCAGGCTAAGGGGAGTAGATTGAATCCTGAAAGCCAGTATAGGTCGACTTTCCAGCTTCATCTCCTGTGTCTTTGTACACACCTTCACCACTTTGTATCATTGTCATCACCAAACATAACCTGATTTTCCTACCTTCATGTTTTGCATGTTTTTCCCTCTGCCGGGTATGCCCTCCTTCCCCTAGCTAACTAAAACTCATGTTTCAAGACGCCATGGGAAGTTCCTCTCTAGTTCACAAATGTAGATTGCTGTTCCTTGCTTAGGAAAGCTGGAGTCTTGAGCTTTCTAGAGGCAGGTAGAAAGGAAGGCAGGACAAGGGCAGTCCTAATAAGAAAAAGGAATGAAATACAGAGCACAAGTCTCCAAGAGTTAAACATTTTTAACACTACCTTCTGGAGGCAGAAAGAAATGTAGAGTCAGATGAGCGATGGAGAAAAAAATAGATGGCTTATTGTCTATATAACAAAACCTTTGAGCTTACAGGGAAAATAAAAGTACCAAGAGAAGACAGATTGCTGCTGCTTTCTTGAACAATACTGTCTGGGGCTCAGCCCTTATATAATATTTTTATAATGTTTGCTTACATTTACTTCTGCATCTCTAGCCTTACATTGTTAAATCTAGAATAATAGATCTTTCTTTTATAACCCCTTTCAAGATACTTTTATAACTTTGGAACTTATAAAACCAGTCACTATTGGTCTTTATGCTTCTTAGAAAATCCTGTTTAGAAAATTCATTCATTCAGCAAGTAAAAAGGCACACGGCACTATGGAACATATAACGATGAGTTCTACAGCAGTGGAAACTCCCAGATTTTACAGAGAGGTTGCAAATTTCCATCTCACAGTCATCTTTTGTTTGCTCCAGATTTTTAAGAATACTAAAACTTCAGATTTTACATAATCATCTGGACTTCTGGTTTCACTTGAAAAAAGCGATTGGCACCACTGGGCTTACAGTACTAAATGGAAAATGCTGTACCTGAATGGGCTTCCTTTTATAAAGTAGACACAGGCATTCCAGTGTCCCATAGGTCCCACCATCCTGCCAATCCCAGAGTCTCAAAACATAGAGCCATTCTTGACCCTGCTCTCTCTATCACCATTCAAATTCATTCAGCAAGTCAGGTCCATCTCCTCTTCTTCATTCTAACTTCAAGAATGATTTCAGGACTTTACTACCTCTTGATGACAGTTACAACAAATAATAGTTAACATGTGTCGAGCAACACTCACTGTGTTAAGCATTTTACATGGACCATCTCTTTTAATCCTCACAACAGCCCTTAGAGATGAATCCCATCATAATCCTCATTTCATAGTAGAGAATTATGAGACCCTAGAAGCTTAACACATCTGCCCAAGACCTCACATCCTGCAAGTGTTGGAGTCTCATTCTAGACACTGAATTCTTGACCACACAAATCGCAGTCTAGGGAGTCTCAGGCTTAGGCACAAGTAGCTTTGGCTCTGGTGCTTTGAAGCCTTTCCAAAGAAAGGAACAGGATGCTCTAAGGGTATCATTTGCCCTTCCAGATGCTCAACTTCCATAGATATATTTTCATGCACCAGACTTACCTGCTAACTCAACTGAGGTCTCAGAGCCCCTCTCAGTATGATCCTTCTCTCCCTGCTTATCTCTCACCCATCCTGAATCCTACTAGAGTGCATTGACCAGGGTGTGAAACACTCTAGGCAGTATATTAAAAAAACAACTTGACGTACTGGTGTAGGTCTTAGAACAAGTAAATAGTTTCATCAGTTGGGTAGTAAATCCTTTGGAGTTCCAATTGAGTTCCAAGTTCCACTTCAACCCGGGGTGCAGCATGCTGGAGTGCCACTGCGAACCTAACAGCACCCTGATAATTTGGTTTGTTTTTTTGTTTTGTTTATCGTTTTTGTTTTGCTCTTATTATATATAAAATATGTGTGATGTTTTATCTATATATCATTATACATTATACTAGCTATTATATTATTACCTACAATGCGCCACAGACTTCAAATTTTTTGTTGCCTGGTGCTTAGGGTAAGGACTGAGATGCAGGAGGGTTTTCCTGAGTGTTCCTGCTTCCTGCTGTTCTCTTAGCCAGTATGACCAGGCTCCCCATCCACCAGCTGCAGCCGGCTGTTTTTACTGTTGTTACTTGGGGTAGGGCAGGAGAGAGAGTCTGTTTTCCTGGTCCAGCCTCTGCTTTGGCAAGTACCTGGAACTCGGAGACAGCCTTTCCAGAGTTCCTGCTCCTCCTTCATATGGCAGCTACACTCTGCCTTGTATCCATGGTTGGTCCTGGGCGAAGGTCTCCTGCCCTACTCATGATGCTAGCAGATTTCTGCTTGATGTCCGCATATATCCTAGGTCCAAGATAGCTTCCTGCCCCTTCCCTAGGGATAGAGATCTTATTCTTCCACCTCTTCCCTTTGCAACAGTAGATTTTTGCTCACCTCCTGGGGAAGGAGAACAACACTTGCCTTCCTCCATTGATGTAAGGCTCTTGCTTAAGCCCAGGGCTTTATGCCTATCCCCTAGCGGCTGCCAATTACTCCCTTCATGCCTGCACCAAATAGGAGTACCCTCTCAACCTCCTGGTCTTCTCTGAGTCTTTCTCACAAATACCAGCAGAGCATCAGAGGGAAGAGCTTGTGAGTGATTGTGACTTCCTCTTTTCTGGTGATCCCAGGTATTCCGAGTTAGCACCCTAGCTCACATTTGGCCTTTAACAATTCATTTGCACTCTTGCAGGGTTCCTCTTTCCTGTTTCTATTGCTCTCTTTTCTTTTTCCTATACTCTGACAAAGATGACATCATTTGTGTATCTCATCTCTCCCTGAAGGGGCTTGTTCCTCTTTGGAATTCAGGCCATTTGGTCATCTTGCTACTTGAGCTCTATGATATATTTGAGAAACTTACACTTTTGTATATTATCTGGATTTTTTTCCTCATTGTTAGGGCGGAAGCAGTATTTTTGAAGCTTATTACAGTTTATGTAGAAACAAACCTTTATTGATCTTTTAAAATATAACTTTATTGAGGCATATTTACATATAATATAATTCATCCCTTTCAAATGTACAATTGAAGCTTCTTTCAAACTGCACACATTCACCAACCAGCCCTAGAATCCCTGCCTTAAACATTGTAACTGACAGGAGTGTCGGAACTCTCAGCCACATAGTCAAACGTGGGAAATGGTTGGTAAACACTAGTCCAGAGGCAGAAAGTCTATTCTAGAGGCTATTGTGTGAGTCAAAAAAGGCACCTGGATTCATCACCCCACCCGCCTTGGACTTCTATAATCATTTCCCCCTTCCTGTTTCCCCCACCTCTAGTCTTCTTCCATCTCAACCTATTTTGTATTTCATAGGGGTGTATTTCCTTCATCATAAGTTAGAAAATTTTCAGCACCCCAAGATGATTTTACCTGGTTGCCCAGGCAACCACCGATGGACTGTCTGTCTCTATAGCTTTGCCTCTTCTGGCAGTTTTAAGCAAGTGAAGTCACAACATGTGGCCTCTTTTGTCTGGTTTCTTTCACTGAGCACAACAGTTGTGAGGCCCTTCCACATGCTAACATGTACTAGTAGTTTATTTCTTTTCGTTGCTGAATATTATTTCATTGTGTTCATATGCCACATTGTGTCTATTCATTTACCAGTTAAAACACATTAGATTTTCTCTAATTTTTTGCCATTAAGAATTATGCTTCTAGGAACATGTATGTACCATGCCCTGTGATTAAGGTCAATGGAAAACTACAATGACCCAATAGAGGCAGGATTAATGGTCCAGACCCTTCAAAAGTAAAGGTTTGGGTCACCCCACCAGGCAAAAAAAAAATATGACAAGCTGAGGTGCTTGCTGAAGGCAAAATGAATATGGAATGGTGGTGGAGGATAAATACCTGTTATAACCATGTGGCCAGTTACATAAACAATGACTGTAATTGTCATAAGTATTTCTTTCTTATTTTTGTATAAATATATATTTGTATACATATATACAAATAAATATTTGTATGTGTGTGGATATAAAGCAAATATTTTTGTTTTCTTTCCTCTTATCCCCTTATCATATAACATAAGATGTATTCAGTCTGTATCACAGTATTTAAGTACTTATATTGTATTTATATTAATTAGTTATATAAATTAACTATTTATATTGTATCATTGTGACTATGGTATACAAGTTATAGGATATCAAGTATTTAAGTTATAAAATACCAAGAAGAAGAGTAAACATCACTCAAGGACTTTACCTCCTCTTCTGGAGAAGAGGTTAGAAAGTTTTCAGTTGTATGCAGGATAGCTGAATCATATATTAGGTGGAATGGCAACCTTGTCATTGTCTTCATTTGAAGGTTAAGTGTGATTTAAGGAAATGCATATAGGTGCTAAGTTGACAAAGGGGTAGACTTATGGTGGTTGATTTTATGTATCAACCTGACTGGGTCATGAGGTATACATATTTGGTCAATCATTATTCTAGGTGGTTCTCTGAGGGTGTTTTTTTGGTAGATTAACATTTAAATGAGTAGACTGAATAAAGCAAAATTGTCCTCCCCAATGTAGGTGAGCCTCATCCAGTTTGTGAAAGCCTGAATAGAACAAAAGGCTGACCTTCTGAGTAAGACAGAATTCTTCCTGCCTGAATGCCTTCACACTGATATGAGTTTTCAGACTACAACCAAAACATTGGCTCTTCCTGGACCTTGAGCCCACCAGCCTTTGAACGGAGCCTACACCATTCGCTTTCCTGGTTCTCAGGCCTTCAAATTCAGACTGAAACTACAACATCACTCCCTTGGACCCCCAGCTTGCTGACTTACCCTGCAGATCTTGGGACTTGTCAGCCTCTATATATCTCTCGTGCCAATTTCTTATCAGACAGACAGATAGATGATAGATAGATAGATAGATAGATAGATAGACAGATAGATAGATAGATGATACAGATGCTTCTAGAGTAGGATTATGCCCTGATAAATCTATCATAAGTTTAAAATATCATCAGTGAAAAGTGCATTTTCAATTTATGTTGTTTTCAATTTACAATGGATTTATCCAGACACAATCCCATCATAAGTCAAGAAGTGTACCGAATATATATCGCTTTCACACCATTGTAAAGCCAAAAAATCATAAGCTGATCCATTATAAGGTGGGCATCATCTGTACTACTGATTCTGTTCTCTGGAAAATGCTGACTTACATGTCTTTTTCTTTTAGATTGCCTATAAGATTTCTTAACTTTGCTTCTCAGTAGTTTGACTACATTTTGCCTAGTTGGGGAAGTCTTTGTTTTTCTAGGGATTCATCAAGCTTCTTATATCTGTGATTTGATATCTTTCACCATTTTTGGAAAGTTCTCATTCATGGTCTCTTCAAATATATCCACTGCCCCATTATCTCTCTTTTCTCCTTTTAGGCCTCTAATTAATTGTATTAGACCAACTGATATTGTCCCGTAGGTCTTATATATTCTGTTCTTGTTGTCTTGTTTTCTTTTCATTTTTCTCCTTTTGGGTTTTCATTTTGGATAATTGTTATTGCCCTGTCTCCAAGCTCACCGTGATTCTTTTCTTCTCCTGGATCCACTGTGCCATAATTCATACGCATTTTTTAATCTATGGGGTGTTTTTTATTTCTAGCATTTCCATCAAAGAACAATTTGGTTATTTTTAATCGTTTCAATCTCTCTGCTGAAATTCTCCATCTTGTCCAGTTTTTCCACCAGATTCATTAACATATTTGTTACGGTTATGTTAAAACCTCTAATAATTCTAACAGGGCCATTTTGGGTCTTCTTTGTGTGACTTATAATTTGTGACTCTGTGTCAGACATTTTATATAAATATAATAGATATCTAATAAAATAATATTTACTCCCCAAAATGGACATGTACCTTCTGTCAAGTTGCTGATATGCAGGGCTAAGTCAATTTAATCTCTAGTCGAGTTGTATCTGGACTTTGTTACAGTTTTAGTTTGATTCAATTTAACACCGACTTCCAAATTTTGAGGGCAAGGTCAGGGTTTTCCCTCCAGTAGAGCTTGGATCTGAGCATACAGAAAACTCCAATAGATCCCTTTATGCTCTAGAGACCAGCCACCAGCTTTCCAAATCATAATGCCAGCCTCTTTGTGACTTGGCATTTCTGTTTGCTTTCTAGCTCTCCTCCTCCAGATCACTGCACCTTGGTGGGTTTCCCTACACCCAGCTGCCTTGTTCCTGCCTTTGCAGTGTTTCTGCCAAGCTCCTGAGGAAAAAGCTTGAAGTGCCTTGGGGAGATTTCTCACTACCTTGGACTATAGGAAGGCAGCTGGAAGGGCCTTGGAGGGGTTTCTCTCAGTTCTTCCCCGTCCCTCACCTTTACCAGGTCACTAAAAACTCAGTGGAGGTTGTCTCAGAACAATTGGATACAACTCACTTACCATGTCCCCAGCTTCAGCAGGCCACCTCCCTTTTTTAAAATGTTTAATTTCTGAGAGAACAGAGTAGGTGTATATATTTAGGCCACTGCCTTTTACGTGAAAAAATCCTACGTGTCTTAAAATAAATCTCTGTTATCCTTGTTCTCAAACTTCAGTACAATGTTAGCAAGAGTGGTCAGAGCAGACATCCTTGATTTCTTCCTGATCTTAAAGAGAATGCATTCAGTCTTGCTTTATCAAGTATGAAGTTAGTACAGTTTAGTACAGATAACAACAAAATTACTACATGTCAGAATTTGTAACGTGTGCTAAACTAGAAAGAAATTTACTTTTAATACATTTATTTAAAAGAGCACATTTTAATTAGATAACTCTTGAACTTAAGAAACTAAACCAGAGACAGTTCCATCAAACAAGTCAGCAAGAAGTCAATATGATAGAAAACCAAAAAGCAACAGAGAATATGTGGGGAGTTTTTTTCATACCAATTAATTCTCCAATCTTCTGACACTAACTGGGTGTCCAACAATTCAGTTCAATTCTGACACAACAATCTGGACTTAGCACAAACCCCACAAATTAAGGACTCAGTCTTACTGCTCACACCTTACACACTAATTGAAAGTCCAAGGAGCCACCTGTACTTCTGACTGCCGTGCTGAAAATATGGGGGTTTTCACTACAACCTGCTAAGATTTGAGAATTTGTTAGAACAACTCTCAGAACTCAGAAAAGCTCTTATTATTATTACTCTTCTTCTTATTACTGTTTTATTGTAAAGGATAAAACTCAGGAATAGCCAAGTGGAAAAGATGCATAGGACAAGTTTCAAGGGGCAGAGGGGCAGACACAGAGCTTCTATGCCCTCTCTGGGAGCACCACCTTTCCAGAACATCATTGTGTTCACCAACCCAAAAGCTCTCCACACTTATTTTTCAAACATTTTTATAACTCAATTTCTAGATCTTTCCCTTCCCTGGAGGTCAGGAGTAGGACTAAAAGTTCCCAATCTCTAATCAAGTGTTTTCAGTCTTTCTGGTGATCAGCCCTTATCTTAAGATCATCTCGGGGCCCCTCCCTGAGTCATTTCACTAGCACAAACTCAGATGTGCTCAAAAAGGGCTCATTATAAATAGGCAAAGATATTCCTCTCATTAGGAAATTCTAAGGGTTTTTGGAGCTCTGTGTCAGGAACCAGGGGCAAAGATCCAATATATATTTTATATACCAAAGGGAGTATTAACAAAACCAAAATCTAGTTCTTAAAAAAAATGTTAAGTCTTCCAAATACTGACAGAGAGAAAGAGACAAAATACAGAGTGAGAATAAATAACTATGTACTCCAGAAGCTGAAAGAGAGATTAAGAAATTTATTTAACAGCAAGTGTAAAACCTAGGAGTAATGATATATTTCCAAAAAGATAGAGAATGCCAAAATTGTCTTAAGAAGAAATAGAAAACCTAGTTAGTGAGCATTAAGGAAACGAAACATGGTAAAGACTTTGTTTCCCTTTAAATAAGCACTAGATTTAGATGGTTTTACAAGTGACAGCTATCAAACTTTTATGGAAGAACTCATTCTATCTTATATAAGTTGCTCTAGAAAATAAAGGGAAAACCCAAAATTCATTTTATAAAGCTTTACACCAAAGCTGATAAACACAGTCCAATAAAAGAAAATTACAGGTCCATTTAACTCGGGAATGTAGACATAAAAATCTTAAGTGAGACATTACCCAAATCTACAAATGTAGAAGGTGAATAATATAGTAGTGATATCCATTCAGGTAATGAGAATCAGTGTAATTAGCGGTTTTATTTAATATTACTACTTCAACTTATGAGGGCTCATGCTTGTTTACAAAGTTCATTCTGGATTTAGGGCACATTGCAAGAAGGTGCGCTTCAGGAAATGAGACCTAGCCATGGGTCACCTTTGCAGGTGTGCCATCGGTGTCTCTTCTCCTTTCAGGGCACATGGGCTGGTTTACAGCACTGATCATCTCCAACCTCGTCCTTCTTATTTGTTAACTTTTTACTGAATATGATATCATTTGCCTTGCTTCTATCAAGTTCATTTGCTCTGCTTTTTGTTTTTTGGATAAACATTGAGAATCACATATAGTCTTACTTTGTAAGCACAGTCTTAAGCATAACGTGTATACTAGCTTAAAAAGAAAATTCTTTAATGCGAGAAGATAAAACTAATTATGTTGTAATTAATAAAGAGAAAGTATCTTGGCAGTTGTGTTCTCAAAATAATTTTTAATTATTGAGGTAATTGGGTCTATTTTAATGGTATTTGGTGGTGTTATAGTAAAAATATTTGTTATTTTAATGCTAAGAATATGTAATATTTTCCCATTAAAATGAATAGCAACTATATTTGACTTATGAGAACTCACGTCTATAAAATTCAGGTTTAAAAAAAATACATTTCTCTAATAAGGTTAAGTGATCTTAACCTCATGATGAAATGAGATTCACCTCAAGAATGCAAGAATGTTTTCACAGCAGAAAATGTGTAAATGTAATTCACTGAAATATCACCTAGGGACTTAAGGATAAAAATTAACACTTTTTTTAAATAGATACAGAAAAGAACTTGGTTATTTATATTTATTGGTAATACAAACATAATATAAAAATATACATGATATTTATGAAAAAAATTCTTGAGAAATTAGAAGTAGAATGGAGCCCTCCTCATATTTTTAAAAGGCTATCTGCTAAAATTCCATAGCAGTCATTGCACTTTTTTTTCTCTTTTACATTTGTCATAATAACCACCATGATTATTTCTCTCTACCTGGTACTTTTCTGCCAGAAAGTTCTGAGTGCTTTCCAAAATGCTTTACCTTTTTTTTTTTTTTTTTTAACCTTAACTAAGTTTCTTGGGTTCCATATCTAATGTCTCTCAAAGGATAGTGATGTCCACATTTCCATGGTCAGCTATTTCTTCTATAACTTTGTTTATATCGGACTCATATTTATTTAATTTTTTTCTTTTTTTTAAGAAAGAAAAGAAAAAAGAGAGAAAGAAGGAAGGAAAAGAGAATGAAAGAAAGAGAAAAAGAAGAAGAAAAAGAGGCAGAGAGAACGGGAATCTTACTCTATTGCCCAGGCTAGAATGCAGTCTAGAAATGGATATTAAAAAGCTCTTTTATATTAATAATTCTGTTATTCAATGGAGACAGGAAGGAATAAGGGAGGAAAATAACAAACAAACAGGCAATCAATATTTCATTTAAACCTATAAACACTATGCAATTGCTGGGGAGTGATTTATTCCCAACCATGTGGTCACTTTTTGAATAAATGTGATGTGTTACTGGAAAAAAAAATGTATGTTTTGTGGATTTGGAGTAGGGAATTCTGTAAATGTTTATTAAGTTTATTTGTTCGAGGTCTAAGTTCAAGTCCCGGGTATCCTTGTTAACCTTCTGTCTCATTAATCTGTCCAATATTGACAATGTAATGTTAAAGTCTCCCACTATTATTGTGTGGGAGTCCAAGTCTCTGTAAGTCACCAAGAAGTTGCCCTGTGTATCTGGGTGCTCCTATATTGGGTGCGCATAGACTTAGGATCGTTAGCTCTTCCCGTTACATTGATCCCTCTACCATTATACAATGTCCTTCTTATCTCTTTCGGTTTCTATTACTTTAAAGTCTATTTTATCAGAGATGAGAATTGCAACTCCTGCTGCTTTTTTTTTTTTCTCTCCATTTGGTTGGCAAATCTTCCTCCATCCCTTTGTTTTGAGTCTCTGTACATCCTTGCATGTGAGAGGGGTCTGGATGCAGCTTACCGACGGGTTTTTTAGAATTGCTGATACTGGTTGTTCCTTTCTGTATATAGTGTTTCTTTCAGAAGCTCTTGTAAAGCAGGCCTGGTGGTAATGAAATCTCTGAGTACTTGCTTGTTCGTAAAAAAAATTTTATTTTTCCTTCACTTATGAAACTTAGTTTGGCTGGATATGAAATTCTGGGTTGAAAGTTCTTTTCTTTAAGGATGTTGAATATTGGCCCCCACTCACTTCTGGCTTATAGGGTTTCTGCTGAGAGATCTGCTATGAGTTTGATTGGCTTCCCCTTGTGGGTAACCTGACCTTTCTCTCTGGCTGCCAGTAGTATTTTCTCCTTTGTTTCAACACTGATGAGTCTAATGATTATGTGCCTTGGGGTTGCTCTTTTTGAGGAATATCTTTGCGGTGTTCTCTGTATTAGCTGGAGTTGGGTATTGTCTTGCCTTGCTAGGTTAGGAAAGTTTGCCTGGATAATATCCTGAAAAATATTTTCCAGCTTGGATTCATTCTCTTCGTCACATTCAGGAACACCTATCAAACGTAGATTAGGTCTTTTCACATAGTCCCATATTTCTTGGAGACTTTGCTCATTCCTTTTTACCCTTTTTTCTCTAATCTTGACTTCTCGTTTTATTTCATTAAGTTGGTCTTCGACCTCTGAAATCCTTTCTTCTGCTTGATCAATTCGACTGTTAAAACTTATGCATACTTCGTGAAGTTCTCGTATTGTGTTTTTCAGCTCCATTAATTCACTTATATTCCTTTCTAAATTGTCCATTCTCGTTAACATTTCGTCAAACCTTTTTTCAAGGTTCTTAGTTTCCTTGCATTGGGCTAGAACATGTTCTTTTAGCTCACAGAAGTTTCTCATTATCCACCTTCTGAAGCCTGATTCTGTTGATTCCTCACAT
>PVKV010039079.1:0-13352 GCA_004027835.1 Alouatta palliata | reverse complement strand
TTACGCAAGTATTCATTTACTTTTTATGCTGCTACATACATAGCAATTTAATTTTTACTTACCTGTGGTATATAGTCATTGACTATATGCCCTTAGTACTGAACATTTCTGGGCCTGTTGGCTCCTCAGCTTCTAAATGCCAACGCCTGAGTTTCCTTGTTTGTATTTTTTCTTTGTCACAAGAACCACACTTTCCCCATGCAGAGCAGGTCATAAATGATGGAGAATTGTAAGTCTCAGAAGTAGCCATCAACAAATTACTGATAAGAATTTGTGGATACATACCCCAGCTCCCTCTCCCCCTGGATGGAATAACTCTGAGGTGCATGTTGAACACAGTCTCCCAGAATCCAAGGCAGAATGAAGCTCCAGTTGCTCACAGTAGTAATTTGCTCAATAATTCCCCTTTTACTTGCTTCCTTTACTCCATTGTCTTACTTCCCTACTCCACTACTTGCCTTCAAATCTTTGTCTCAGGGTTTGCTCTGGAGAAACTCAAATTAAGACACTCACAGATTCAGTTCAAAGTCACTTCCTCAGTACATCAGTTAGAGCCTAGTCAGGAAAATAGAATCCACTTAGATATTTCAAACACAGGGGATTGAATACAAGGAATTGGCTACCAAGAGAGAAGGAATGATACCTAGATTTCAGAAGCTATTTTTCTCCCTGGCTGGAAACCAGTTGCCTACATTGGAGCATAAGCAGACAAATAACACTTAGGGAAGTATTTTCTGACCCTAAGACAAGGTAAAAACAAAACAAAACAAAACAAAACAAAAAAACCCCCCAAGAACCTCCTACTATCTGTTGCCATAGCACACAATTGCTGTAATTTAACTCTTATTTCTGTGATAATCTGATTAATGTCTATCATCCTCACTAGATTACAAATCCAAGAGGGATTTGAGAGTAGGAACAGCGTATCTGTTTTGCTTATTACTGTATTCCCAGAGCCTAGTGCAATATCTGTCACAGAGTAGGAGCTCACAAAATATCTGGTTGGAGAAACTGATAAATAAGTGGTGTCCCAGAACCAACTTGTACCACCTCGTGGAAGCCAATTATGCAATTCTCTTTCTAACTCTACATTCAGTGATGTCAGGTTGACAGTTTAAAATTAGCCATTATGAAAGTATACCACAGAAACTGGCAAACAATACAAATTGGAGCTGCTGTATTTGAAGACTCAGTTGTGAAATATTTACTGGTATCCCACTAACTATATCCTATCTAACAATGCAAGATAACACAATGTATCCATTTCCATAGCTCCATGATTATGACTTTCATGGAAGGTCTTAGCCTCTGTCTATATTTGTTGAATGAGAGGGAGAAATTTTCTAGGAGTTTTTCTCTTAGGCATGGTTGACTCACGTACCTTCAAGGACATCTGCTATAGACTTTTCTATTTCATTATTAAGCAAATAGAAAGAAGTATCAAAAAGAGCAAGTTAGATTGGCAACATGTTCATCCCTTCCAGCATTCATGGACACGTGCAGTTCTGACCCCTTAGCCAGCTCAGCAAATGCAAGATGCAGAGATGCCTCCAACCAAGCTATCTTTTAAACCTCTTCCAGCCCAGGTGCTTACAGATGTGACTGTAATCTTTCTCTAGATTCAATATTTTAATATGGACATACCTCTGTACATAGGAAAGTAAATGCTTTCCATGGGAAGCCCAGGTTCTACCCTTATCTAAGAACCTACAAATACTGTGCAGAAAACCGTAGCTTCACCTACTAGAAGATTGAAGTTACTTTTATGGAAGAGGGAGGTTTGTGAGCATCTGAACATCTCCCAAGATTGCTCTTTGAACAAGTCATTGCAGTTAGCTTGTAGAAAACTACATTAAAATGCAAGAAAATGGTTTAATGTATATTAAATCTAAAAATAGCATCTTTTTAAACATTTCCTATTATTTCATTTCTTACTATTTTCATGGTTGCATAACTGGCACAAAAGCAATAATGGGCCAAACTGCCAGGTCTTAGTGGGAAACAAGACAGAGAGAGACATCCAACTGTCCTAGTAATCATGATATTCTTCACTGTCACACATTTACAGGTACAAATAATGGTAATACAAAATAAAAACAGTCAATGACGATTTCACTGAAGAGTGTCTTTGATGCAGCAAATTATTATCTTTATTAAGTACAAAATTTGTCACCTCAATATCCTGTGTGACAGAATGAGAAGTACATATGAAGTGTTTTTGCTAACTTTTGAAGTACTATAGTTGTCTTGAGGAAAAGCACTTGTGCAGTTGTTTGAGTTGCGAGCTAAACTAACTGATTTTTTTTTAATGGAACATGATCTCTCTTTGATAAAACTACTGACGAATTGGTTATTCAGTCTGGGACGTTTGTTAGACTTTTTCTTGAAAATAAGTAAAGTGAAACCATTACTACTAAGAAAACCATGGACAGTATTTATTGCCAATGATAAAAATCAAGATTTCCAGGGCGGATACAAGATGGCCAAATAGGAACAGCTCTGGAGTGCAGTTCCCAGCGAGAATAATGCAGAGGATGAGTGATCACTGCATTTCCAAACACGTTATTACCACCCACACCCCAGGAGATTCCTGGGCTGGAAAGCACCATAAGTCTCCAGCACAGCTGTTTCAGCCTGTGCAGCGGGCACGAAAACTTACACAAATCCAGACAGCTGGCACCTGGAACACCTGGGAGACCGAGCTGCCCATTCAACTGAAAAAAAGGGGGCTGAAACAGGGAGCCAGGTGATCTGGCTTGGCAGGTCCCACCCCCACAAAGACCAGCAATCTGAAACACTCTGTGTTAAGAGTTTCACAGCAAGTGCAGCTGGACTCAGGATGGTTCAGCTCTGTGGCGGGAAGGGCATCCATCATTACCCAGGCAGTCCACCACTACCAAGGCAGTCTGCCATTACTGAGGCAGTCCACCTTTACCAAGGCAATCCACCATTACTGAGGCAGTCTGCCATTGCACAGGCAGTCCACCATTACTGAGACAGACCACCATTACTGAGGCAGTTCTAACTACACCTCTATAAACAAAACTGCAAGGAAGTTCACACAGCAGCTGGGCAGAGCCCACAGTAGCTCGGCAATGCCTCTCCAGGCAGACTGTGACTAGGCTACCTCCTAGCTGGGCAGGGCATTTCTGAAAAAAGGCAGCAGCACATCAAGAACTTATAAATAAAGCCCCACCTTCCCAGGACAGAGCACCTGGGAAAAAAAAGGCGGTTATGAGTTCTGCTGCAGTAGACTTAAACGTACCTGCCCAGCCACTCTGAATGGCACAACAGAGCTCACAGGTCAGCTCTTGAGCTCCTATAAGGGTCAGACTGTCTCCTCAAGCAGCCTCCTGACCACTGTATTTCCAAAGAGACACCTCATAAAGGAGAGCTCAGGCTGACATCTGGCAGGTATCCTTCTGGGAAGAAGATAACAGAATAAGAAACTGGCAGAAACCCTTACTGTTCTGCAGCTGCCACAGGTGATCCCCAGGCAAGCAGGGACTGGAGTGGACCTCCAGCACTCCTACAGCAGAGGGGCCTGAATGTTAGAAGGAAAACTAAAAAACAGAAAGAAATAATATCATCATAAACAAAAAGCACGTCCACTCAGAGACACCATCTAAAAGTCACCAACTACAAAGACCACAGGTAGATAAATCCACAAAGATGGGAAGAAACCAGCTCAAAAAGGATGAAAACACTCAAAACCGGAATGCCTCTCCTCCTCTAAGGGATCACAACTCCTCACCAGCAAGAGAACAAAGCTGGATGGAGAATGAGTCTGATGAATTGACAGAAACAGGCTTCAGAAGGTGGGTAATAACAAACTTCTCTGAGCTAAAAGAACATGTTCTAACCCAATGCAAAGAAACTAAGAACCTTGAAAAAAGGTTTCACGAAATGCTGATGAGAATAAACAGCTTAGAGAAGAATATAAATGACCTGATGGAGCTGAAAAACACAACACGAAAACTTCACAAAGCATACACAAGTTTCAATAGCCAAATCGACCAAGCAGAAGAAAGGATATCAGAGATTGAAGATCAACTCAATGAAATAAAACAAGAAGACAAGATTAGAGAAAAAAGAGTGAAAGAAATGAACAAAGCCTCCAAAAAATATGGGATTATTTGAAAAGACCTAATCTACATTTGATCAGCATACCTGAATGTGATGGGGAGAATGAACCCAAGCTGGAAAACACTCTTCAGGATATTATCCAGGAGAACTTCCCCCACCTAGCAAGGCAGGTCAATATTCAAGTCCAGGAAATAGAGAACACCGCAAAGGTATTCCTCAAGAAGAGCAACCCCAAGGCAAATAAGCGTCAGATTCACCAGGGTTGAAGTTAAGGAAAAAATGCTAAGGGCAGCCAGAGAGAAAGTTTGGGTTACCCACAAAGGGAAGCCCATCAGACTCATAGAGGATCTCTTGGCAAAAATCCTACAAGCCAGAAGAGAGTGGGGGCTAATATTCAACATCCTTAAAGAAAATAATTTTCAATCCAGAATTTCATATCCAGCCAAACACTGCAAAGTTATTCCTCAGGAACCCCAAGGCACATAATCGTCAGATTCACCAGGGTTGAAATTAAGGAAAAAATGCTAAAGGCAGCCAGAGAGAAAGGTCAGCTAGAGGAACAAGATCAAAAAACTAAAAAGCTAGCAGAAGACAAGAAATAACTAAGATCAGAGCAGAACTGAAGGAGATAGAGACATAAAAAACCCTTCAAAAACCCAAAAAATCCAGGAGCTGATTTTTTGAAAAGATCAACAAAATAGACAGATGGCTAGCCAGATTAATAAAAAAGAAAAGAGAGATGAATCAAATAGATGCAATAAAAAAAGATAAAGGGGATACACCAACAATTCCACAGAAATACAAACTACCGTCAGAGATTACTACAAACAACCCTATGCACAAAAACCAGTACACCTGGAAGAAATGGATAAATTCCTGGACACTTATACCCACCCAGAACTAAACCAGGAAGAAGTCAAAACCCTGAATAGACCAATAACAAGGGCTGAACTTGAGGCAGTAATTAATAACCTACCAACCAAAAAAAGCCCAGGTCCAGAGGGGTCCACAGCCAAATTCTACCAGACATACAAAGAGGAGCTGGTACCACTCCTTCTGAAACCATTCCAAACAATCCAAAAAGAGGGAATCCTTCCCAAATCATCTTATGAGACTAACATCATCCTGGTACCAAAACCCGGCAGAGATGCAACAAAAAAAGAGAAAACTTCAGGTCAATATCCATGATGAACATCGATGCAAAAATCTTCAATAAAATATTGGAAAACTGATCGCAACAGCACATCAAAAAGCTTATCCATCATGATCAAGTAGGCTTCATCCTGGGGATACAAGGCTGGTTTGACATACACAAGTCTATAAACATAATACACCACATAAACAGCACAAAGGCAAATACCACATGATTATGTCAATAGATGCAGAGAAGGCCTTTGACAAAATTCAACAGCCCTTTATGCTAAAAACTGTCAATAAACTAGGTATTGAAGGAACATAGCTCAAAATAATAAAAGCTATTTATGACAAACCTACAACCAATATCATGCTGAATGAGCAAAAACTGGAAGCATTCCCTTTGAAATTTGGCACTAGACAAGGATGCCCTCTCTCACTACTCCTATTCAATATAGTATTGGAAGTTCTACCCAGAGCAATCAGGCAAGAAAAAGTAATAAAGGCTATTCAGTTAGGAAAGGAGGAAGTCAAATTGTCTCTATTTGCAGACGACATGATCGTTTATTTAGAAGACCCAGCAACTTCAGTAAAGTCTCAGGATACAAAATCAATGTGCAGAAATCACAGGCATTCCTATACACCAATAACAGACTTAAAGAGAGCCAAATCAAGAATGAACTGCCATTCACAATTGCCACAAAGTGAATAAAATACCTAGGAATACAACTAACAAAGGATGTAAAGGACCTCTTCAAAGAGAACTACAAACCACTGCTCAAGGAAATAAGAGAGGACACAAACAGATGGAAAAACATTCCATGCTCATGGATAGAATCAATATTGTGAAAATGGCCATACTGCCAAAAGTAATTCATAGATTCAACACTATCCCCATCAAGTTACCTATGACCCTCTTCACAGAACTGGAAAAAAACACCTTAAACTTCATGTGGAACCAAAAGAGAGCCCCCATGGCCAAGACAATCCTAAGCAAAAAGAACAAAGCTGGAGGCATCATGCTACCTGACTTCAATCTATACTACAAAGCTACAGTAATCAAAACAGAATGGTACTGGTACCAAAACAGAGATATAGACCAATGGAACAGAACAGAGGCCTCAGAAATAACACCCACACCTACAACCATCTGATCTTTAACAAACCTGACAAAACAAGCAATGGGGAAAAGAATTCCTTGTTTAATAAATGGTGTTGGGAAAACTGACTAGCCATGTGCAGAAAGCAGAAACTGGACCCCTTCCTTACACCTTAAACAAACATTAACTCTAGATGGATTAAAGACTTAAACATAAGACCTAACACCATAATAACCCTAGAAGAAAACTTAGGCAAAACCATTCAGGACATAGGCATAGGCAAGGACTTCATTACTAAAACACCAAAAGCATTGGCAACAAAAGCCAAAATTGGCAAATAGGATATAATTAAACTCCAGAGCTTCTGTACACCAAAAGAGACAATCATTAGAGTGAACAAGCAAACAACAGAATGGGAAAAATTTTTTTGCCATCTACTCATCTGACAAAGGGCTAATATCCAGAATCTGCAAAAAACTAAAACAGATTTACAAGAAAAAAAACAAACAAACCCATTCAAAAGTGGGCAAATGATATGAACAGACACTTTTCAAAAGAAGACATTTATGAGGCCAACAAACATAAAAAAATGCTCATCATCACTGGTCATTAGAGAAATGCAAATCAAAACCACATTGAGATGCCAGTTAGAATGACGATCATTAAAAAAATCTGGAGACAACAGATGCTGGAGAGGATGTGGAGCAATAGAACACTTTTGCACCGTTGGTAGGAGTGTAAATTAGTTCAACCATTGTGGAAGACAGTGTGGTGATTCCTCAAGGACCTAGAAACAGAAATTCCATTTGACCCAGCAATCCCATTACTGGGTATATATCCAAAGGATTATAAATCGTTTGATTATAAAGACACATGCACATGTATGTTCATTGTGGCACTGTTTACAATAGCAAAGACCTGGAACCAACCCAAACGCCCATCGATGATAGACTGGACAAGGAAAATGTGGAACATATACACCATGGAATACTATGCAGCCATAAAAAGTGATGAGTTTGTGTCCTTTGTAGGGACATGGATGAATCTGGAAATCATCATTCTCAGCAAACTGATACAAGAACAGAAAATCAAACACTGCATGTTCTCACTCACAGGTGGGTGTTGAACAATAAGAACGCATGGGCACAGAGAGGGGAGCAGCACACATCGGGGTCTGTTGCAGGGCACCAAGGGAGGGACAGCAGTGAGGTGGTGGGGAGGTCGGGGAGGGATAACATGGGAAGAAATGCCAGATGTAGGTGACGGGGGATGGAGGCAGCAAACCATATTGCCCTGTATATACCTATGCAACAATCTTGCATGTTCTGCACATGTACCCCAGAACCTAAACTGCAATAAAATATATATATTTTAAAAATCAAGATTTCCAGCAAAAATGACAATGTTGGAAATTTTTATAAGTGCCACTGTTAGCTTCACACCATGGTTTTGACACCGTGAGTTTTTCCAATGAGATTAGTGGCAATATTAACATACTTGTTTTTTGGTATTTTAATAAAGTGTGCAGTATTTGGAAGATCAGCACAATTCAGTAAACCAATATTTCCCAAATGATTGACTGGATGGTGTTACAAAAAATTATATGTGGCTAAAAGATCCATTCAAAGTAAAAGTTAGAATGATGGATTTTAGTGACATAGAATATAAAAAGTTCATTGATAAGATTCTACATTGTACCGAGCCTTTAATAAACTACCACTTGTCTTCCCACGATAATGACAGAGTGAGAGTGAGCCCAGTAGCCCATGACTCCCTCAAGATTTGTTTGCATCATGCCTCCTAAAACTCCATTGACACAGCAAATCACAGAGTGGAGCCCCAAGTCAGAGGGGAGGAGTGATTGCTACAGAGATACACAGCAAAGGGCGTGGAAATAGGTTGGGGTGATGAACCTAGACCATTTTTGCAATCAAGCAGAACCGTAATGATGACTATGGGGTCTCTCATTCTGTGCTAGGTGGTTTGCATAAATTAGGCCAAGTCGTGAAAATAACCCTAAAATGTGGGTATTTGTGTAACTAAAAGTTCTTGGTTGCAAGTGTCCAGAATCCTCACACAAACTAGTTGAAGCAAAAGTTAATTTATGGGTTTGCTTAACTGGGAAGTAAACCAGTTAGATGCTTAGCATGTCTGAGTTATGGGATGGCTGAATCTAGGGGCTCACATGAAGTTTTTGATGCTCTCTCCCCATAGCTTTGATTTTGCATGTATGTTGGATTTTTTTCTGCAGATGGCATGTTCTCTGAAGCCCCGAGAGTTGCTCTCAGCAATATGAGGTTTACATAGTCCTCTCAGTTTGCAATCCCAGAGAAAGATGGGTCATCTTTCCCAATGGATTTGTTCACAAAGTCCATTGGTGGCTCTCCATGACCTGGAAATGGTTATAAGTCGATGCTTGTAAAGGAGCCCTAAAGCCAAGAAGCTGGAGGACCACAGAACTATATTATCACTAACATTCCTTCTGGTTCTAAAGTTCTAAAATTATTCTGGTATCATTTGTTATCTCCTGGTTGAATTGTAGTATATTTTACATGTGGAAACAGTAGAATCTGAATCATTACAACATGTTTTATTATGTTACATAAAATGCTCCCCACATAAGGAGCTACGTACACTTGGAAGCAGGCTGCAGCCTGCTTCCAAGGAGAGGAGATAACACAGCAAAGAGTTCTTCCAACCTTACCATGTTCATAAAGAAGAAATCGCAGAACCAAAAGATTTATCTTCCGATAGAACTGGATTGCCAATAGGATTACATTTTGTATAGAAATTCTTAATTCTCCAATTGATTTTTTATATATCTCTCTAGTTTATCTGTCCCAAAAGGAAATCTAGCTTAAGGAGGATAAATACACAGGTTCCATTTTTGAGCCAAATTCAGCCAACTGGAGTAGCTGCCAGAATTGCCAGACTGGGAAGAATCTTGAGGCCAGAGAGAAATCTGTGTTGATCAGGGATGTGTGCCATCCTTAATTTAGCTTGTCTTTGCCTTCGAGATCTAACTAAAAAATCAGACATCTTTTATATGCCTATAAGAAACATCATTGTAAGGGGTCTAAGTATTTTATGAGTCACGTAGAAGGAACTACACAAAAGATAATTTGATAGTTTAAGCAGAAATAGCAGCACTTATTGCACTAACTTTTTAAAGTAAACCAAAAAGCCATAAATATCTTGTTCATCCATTCAATAGACATTTATTAGAAGCCTCCCTTAGTCAGGTACTATGCCAGGTTTTGAGGAAACCAAGATATCTAAAATTTGCTCCGTTGTCCCCTGACACTATACAGTCTAAGCTCTGCTGTTGCTGTTTTTTTTTTTTTTGAAAGGGACAACCCTGGTGTTAGGTAAGTTTTTAAGGGCATGTTGTAGGTTATTACTGCTAAGCAATGAACCTGACCCAACAGAATCAACATTATGGAATTGTCTAACCCAAAAGCAACATTTTAACACCCATAGAAGCTTTCTCTTTCAAGATTGCATATTTTTGGCACAGGCTCTGAAGGAAATTGTGTGTATACATTCAATTACCTTTATAGGTACAAATTATCCTTTGCTGCTTTCTCTAATGAGAATATGACTTATGTTTCCTTGCCTAAAATGAGACCCATTATACTCTATAGTAAACATGTGGCTGGATGGGTTAACATTAGCTGTTAAGCTTTGACAGCTTTTATTCTTCTGTTTTGACATGTCTCATGGCTGCACATTACAAACAGAAGGAATACCCGTGGTAATCTTCACACTGCTCATGCAGTATGTGATGGGTGGTTTCTACACTGTAATTAATATTTTGGATCCTCACTCATTAATTTGGCAAAGACAGAATAGTAACTCATATTTGACAGCTGGGATCTGACTGGCCAACCTAATTATGCTGGAAGGGAATAACTGGTGACATTGTTCATGGTGAAGTCTTTACCTCTCAAGTCATGGTTGTTATGTGGCATGTGTTATCTCACCTTTGTAGTGGTCTTGCAGAATCTCATTGCAAAATCCTAAAAATGCAAAATAAACTATTTCCAGATTGTTCTCCATTGAGCCAACTGTGTTTAATTTTGTAGCACTGTTCAGCTATCACAGGGAAAGGTATATAAATAAGCAGCAGGAAAGATAACAATCCACTGGAATAACAAAGCACATTGACTCTTGAATTGCATTTTCTGCTAAAACTTCCCCAGTGGTCTTTGTGTCTGGAAGGCTACGTGCTTAGAGGAAAGATCATGGGCTTTGCAATTAAGCATATGTGGATTCAAATCCTGCACACAGTAAATGTGGTTCCTCATTTACTAACTGTGTGCTCTCAGGCAGGATTATTAACCTGCATAAGCCTAGTTCCTCATCTATAAAATTGTGATAGTGATGCTTATCTCTTTGTCATGAAGGTTTAATAAAATATTAAATATTCTGTGCTTAGCAGAAGCTAGTGCTCAGTTGATGTTTTTTCCTTTCTCTTGAATCTAAACCATCTTGTAGAACTTCCATATTAAGGAGCATTTTTTATCAGCTCATCAACATTTTATTGTTCTTTCAGTATCTTAAATAACCAAAGGCTTGTTATCGTTGTTGTTTTTACACAAGTGCAGGGTATAACACTGAAACGGAACATTTAAGTGTTTTATGCTATTATTTTTAACGTTATATCCATGATTATTGTTTTTCCACTCTGCTCTTTTTAAAAAACAAGCACTCAATAAATAGCTATTTCTCACTTTTGCTGCCAGTGGGGTGACTTATTCTGTGCTCAAATGAGACTGAAAAGAACAAATATTTGTTCCTTCCTTCCACCCAGTTTATGAGACTCATCTGTCTTCTGGTCACTGACTCCAGCTGCTGCTATGCGCTGTTGCTGGGCAGAATGGCAGAGGTTTTAGAACTCGCAGAGGACATGAAGACCATTCATTCTTTTCTTCTAGTTCACAAAGCCATGGCCAATTTTACTCTGGCAGAATGCGGTGTTGGTGGGATAGGGCATGTGGTGTTACTCTGACAAGGGGCCACCAACTGTCAGCTCTGGCTGGTGCTCATCTCTCAGAAGCACCAAAAGAGTCATTTCTGGCAAAGGCACTGGGGATGCCCATTCTTCAAGGACAGTGTCTAAATTTCTCCTCAGTCTAAGCAACCAGAAATTTCTTCCTCTGTTCTCCCCAAATAGACTAAGCTCCAAAGTATCTCAAGACTCAAGAGAGATTACTGTGGCTGGATGTGACCAATGACCACTCTGGGGAGGAGGAGGAGGAGAAAGAAGATGGCTTCTAAAGTGTCTCAGGAGCCAATGGGAACATGAGGGTGGCTCAGATGCATCCAATAGCAATTCTGTTTTTTTTTGTTTTTTTTTTTTGAGACGGAGTCTTGCTCTGCTGCCCAGGCTGGGGTGCAAGGGCACTATCTCAGCTCACTGCGACCTCTGCCTCCCGAGTTCAAGCGATTCTCCTGCCTCAGCCTCCTGAGTAGCTGGGATTACAGACTCCCCAAGGAGATCATTTTGAAGCTTTAAAATTTGACTGCCCTACTGGATTTTGGACTTGCATGGACCCTGTGACCCCTTTGTTTTGGCCATTTTTTCCCATTTGGAATGGCTGTATTTACCCAATGCCTGTATTTCCATTGTATCTAGGAAGTAACTAACTTGCATTTGACTTTAAAGGCTCATAGGTGAAAGGACTTGTCTTGTCTCAGATGGGACTTTGGACTGTGGAGTTTTAAGTTAATAATGAAATGAGTTAAGACTTTGGGGGACTGTTGGGAAGGCATGATTGGTTTTGAAATGTGACATGAGATTTGGGAGGGGCCAGAGATGGAATGACATAGTTTGGCTGCGTGCCACCCACATCTCATCTAGAATTGTAACTCCCACAATTCCTATGTGTCAGGGGAGGGACCCAGTGGGAGATAATTGAATCATGAAGTGGTCTTTCTCATGCTGTTCTCGCAGTAGTGAGTAAGTCTCAGGAGATCTGATCATTCTAAAAAGAGGAGTTTCCCTGCACAAGGCCTTTGCCTGCTGCCATCCATGTAAGACATGACTTGCTCCTCCTTGCCGTCCACCAAGATTGTGAGGCTTCACCAGCCATGTGGAAGTTTAAATCCATTAAACCTTTTTTTCTTCCCAGTCTTGGATATGTCTTTATCAGAAGTGTGAAAACACACTAATATAGTTACCTTCATTGTAAGCTGTGAGGATGGTATAAACCTGGAGTTGCTTTTAGCAGCTTCATGGAAAATGTCTCCAGAAGGGATTTGTCACAAATGGGAAACAAAATTGAGAGATGAACAGACACAGAACATTAAAGATCATATTTGGATTCCTATATTCAGTCATGTGTAACTCAGACATGTTAGGTAACGTTGACTGGTTTACTTCCTAATTAAATACACGTTTGCTTGACATTATTTGTATGACTGCACTCTGTCCCTTGCAGTTAAGAGTCCTTATTATCACAGTACTGGGTTATTGTCAAGATTTAACCTGATTTATGCAAAGCATCTAGCTCAAAGAGAAGCTTCAAGATCATCATCATAGCTCTGGCTAATGGCAGAAGTGGTCCCAACTTCTCATGCCTCATATCTCCCTGTATCCGTGCCCTGTACTGTATGGATACATGGTAGTGACCTTCTACTCTTATTGTTTTTTTTTATTTAATGGGATGTTAGCAAACATGATACTTGGGAGACTGAACCTGCTCTGGCTCACTCCATCTTCCATCACCATGAGAAGGATGTGCCTGGGCTAGTCTGTTGGCGATTGAAACCCACAGAGCAGGACCAATCAGCCAACAGGGAGCAGAATGCCACTGTCATAAGACATAATGACAACAAATTTAGTTATAAATCTAGTTGGCTTTTATCTGAGATTCATGAATCCAGATGGCAAAAGGAGAGCTCTCACTGGGCTGTGGCAGAACAATGGTTTTTGTAAGATGGGGACAAGGAAACACAACAATAGAAAAAAACCTGATTGGCAGGTTACTTCCAGTTATTTTTTGTTAAGGGTTAAAGCAGAGGGGGCTT
>PVKV010039078.1:0-13353 GCA_004027835.1 Alouatta palliata | reverse complement strand
AGCAATTCTCCTGCCTCAGCCTCCCGAGTAGCTGGGACTACAGGCACGTGCCACCATGCCCAGCTAATTTTTGTATTTTTAGTAGAGACGGGGTTTCACCATGTTGACCAGGATGGTCTCGATCTCTTGACCTCGTGATCCACCCGCCTCGGCCTCCCAAAGTGCTGGGATTACAGGCATGAGCCACCGCACCCGGCCTCTTATTATTAGTTTTTTGAGACAGAGTTTCGCGCTTGTTACCCAGGCTGGAATACAATGGCACCATCTCAGCTCACTTGCGATATCCACCTCCCATTTTCAAGCGATTGTCGTTCCTCAGCCTCACAAGTAGCTGGGATTATGGGCATGCGCCACCAGGCCCAGCTAATTTTGTATTTTTAGTAGAGATGGGGTTTTACCATATTGGTCAGGCTGGTCTTGAACTCCTGACCTCAGGTAATCCACCTGTCTCGGCCTCCCAAAGTGCTAGGATTACAGCTGTCAACCATGGCACCCAGCCTAATTTTTATATTTTTATTTTTATTTTTTTACAAGGCATTCATCCATTGGTACACAATAATTTTTATATTTTTTGTAGAGATGGTGATTCCATGTTGCCTAGGCTGACCTTGAACTCCTGAGTTCAAGCAATCTACCCACCTCCACCTCCCAAAATGCTGGGACTACAGGTGTGAGTCACTGTGCCCAGCCTCAGATAGTTTCTAAATAAATAAAATATGGCTGGGCATGGTGGTGCGTGCCTGTGATCCCAGCTACCCAGGAAGCTGAGGTGGGAGGATCACCTGAGCCAGGGAGGTCGAGGCTGCAGTTCAGTGAGATTGTACCACTGCACCCCAGCCTGGGTGACAGAGTGAGACTCTGTCTCAAAAATAAATAAATAAATAGAATATTACAACTACAGCCAAAAGATTCTTCTCATGTTGCAATCCTGCCACCCTCCCCAGAGGTAATTGATCCTGAAGTTGGTCTCACTCTTCTTTTTTTTTTTTTTTTTTTTGAGACGGAGTTTCGCTCTTGTTACCCAGGCTGGAGTGCAATGGCACGATCTCGGCTCACTGCAACCTCCGCCTCCTGGGTTCAAGCAATTCTCCTGCCTCAGCCTCCCGAGCAGCTGGGACTACAGGCACGAGCCACCATGCCCAGCTAATTTTTGTATTTTTAGTAGAGACGGGGTTTCACCATGTTGACCAGGATGGTCTCGATCTCTTGACCTCGTGATCCACCCGCCTCGGCCTCCCAAAGTGCTGGGATTACAGGCGTGAGCCACCGCGCCCGGCTGGTTTCACTCTTCTTAGTGAGTATGTGTATACTTACATGTATCCACATAGTACATACGGCACTGTTTAGCATGTCTTTATAATTTATATGAATGGTGCCATTCTATACATGTCTTTTTGCATATTCACTTTCTTCTTCCACATTATATTCCTTAGATTTTTTTGTGTCGCTCTATGTGAAATTATTTTATCTTCACTTGTTCCTTCTCTAATGTTCTTCCTTTCTTCATGTATTTCTGACCAATGTCATTTTTCATCTCTCTTAAAAACTTTCTTTATTTATTTTATTTATTTATTTATTTAGAGACGGTCTCACTTTGTCGCCCAGGCTGGAGTGCAGTGGCTCAATCTCAGCTCACTGCAACCTCCACCTCCCGGGTTCAAGCAATTCTCATGCCTCAGCCTCCTGAGTAGCTGGGACTACAGGCACACACCACCATGCTCAGCTAATTTTTTGTATTTTAGTAGAGACTGTATTTTATTTTTATTTTTATTTGAGACAGGGTCTCACTCTGTCACCCAGGCTGGAGTACGATGGTACAGTTTCATCTCACTGCAGCTTGGACCTCCCTAGCTCAGGTGATCCTCCCATCTCAGTGTCCCGGGTAGCTGGGATTACAGGTGTGCACCACCACATGCCACCAATTTTTTTTTTTTTTTTTTTTTTTTGGTAAAGATCAGTTTTTGCCATGTTGCCCAGTCTGGTCTCGGACTCCTGGGCTCAAGCAATCTGCCTGCCTCAATCTCCCAAAGTGCTGGGATTACAGGCGTGAGCCACTGTGCCCAGGCAAGACAACAACAACAAAACAAACAAACCAAACCAAAAAAGCTTTAGGCCAGGAGCGGTGTAATCCGCCAGGAGCGGTGTAATCCACCAGGAGCGGTGTAATCCGCCAGGAGCGGTGTAATCCGCCAGGAGCAGTGTAATCCACCAGGAGCGGTGGCTCACGCCTGTAATCCTAGCACTTTGGGAAGCAGAGGCGGGCGGATCACCTGAAGTTGGGAGTTTGAGACCAACCTGGCCAATATGGTGAAACTCTGTCTCTACTAAAAATACAAAAATTTGCCGGGCATGGTTGCTCATGCCTGTAATCCCAGCCACTTGGGAGGCTGAGGTAGGAGAATCACTTGAACCTGGGAGGTAGAGGTTGCGGTCGGCCAAGATCTCACCACTGCTTGGGCGGCAGAATATTCTGGGTGTATTTCAGAATGGCTGCTTTTCCCCTCCCACTGCTGGAAACTTGAGGGGATTTTTTCAGATCTTCTCTGTGAGAACCTGGCTGGGCTCCTGCAGGTAGAACTCACAAAATTCCAAGAGCCTCTCTAAGACTGGATCCCCCGGGACCTTCCAAGCCTAAACTTGTCCACATTCAGCACCCAGCAATTCACCAGTTAGAGTCTGGGTTTTCCCACCCTGGACTGGTTCTTACAGGCCTCTGCTCAGGTAAGGGGTGATCCTCTCTAACTGCCTCTCCAAATGTTGGATCAGCAGTTTCTTAAACCTCACTTTACTGACAGATCTAAGAAAAGTTGTTGATTTTAAGTTTATTCAGCTTTTTTCTTGTGTAGATGGGAGCTATTTCCAAACTCTTTAAATGCTGGACCAGAAACTGGAAGGCAATAGGTGTAGATGCAGTTCACTCATTTAAACTGCTACATGAGTGGCTGGGCACGGTGGCTTATGATGCTAATCCCAGCACTTGGGGAGGCAGAGACGGGCGGATCACTTGAGGCCAAAAGTTCAAGACCAGTCTGGCCAACACAACAAAACCCTGTCTCTACTAAAAATACAAAAATTAGCCAGGTGTGGTGACGTGCGCCTGTAATCCCCAACTTCTTGGGAAGCTGAGGTGGGAGGATCCCTTGAACCCGGGAGGCAGAGGCTGCAGTGAGCCAATGTCATGCCATTGCACTCCAGCCTGGGCAACACAGCGAGACTGTCAAAAAAACAAACAACAAAAACTGCTGTATGATATTCCTTTTTATGTTACAATAGTTATCAGTTGTCCTGCTAATGGAAATTCCAGTCGTTTTTGTTTTCTTTTTAAATTATGAGCAATGCTGTTATGAACATCTTTGCTCATGTCTCCTTGGCACGTGTGGAAGAGCTTCCTCAAGGTAAACATGGAGGACCCAGCACAGTGGCTCACGCCTGTAACCCCAGCACTTTGGGAGGCCAAGGTAGGCGGATCACCTGAGGTCAGGAGTTCAAGACCAGCCTGGCCAATGTGAAACCTCATCTCTACTAAAAATACAAAAATTAGCGGGGTATGGTGACGGGCGCCTGTAATCCCAGCTACTCAGGAGGCTGAGGCAGGAGAATCACTTTAACCTGGGAGGCGGAGGTTGCAGTGAGTCGAGACTACACTACTACACTCCAGCCTGGGCCACAGAGCAAGACTCCTTCTCAGAAAAAAAAAAGGTAAACAGGGAGAAGTGGGATTGCTGAACTCCAACAGTGCATGCTTGTCTTTGACTTGACTCCTGAGTGTCAATTGCTCTCCAAAGTGGTTGCAACAAGAAACGTTCTCGCTGGCAGTACAGGTGAATCTCTTTGTCCTAAATCCTGAGCAGGCTTGCTGTTGTCTGACTTGTAAATCTTGCCATCTGGTGAGAACTGATGTTTGTAGGTTTAATTTGTATCTTCCTGACCACTAGTGGGGTTCATTCATTCATCCAATACTTCCTGAGCCCCTACTGTGTGCAAGCGCCTGATGTGGTCTAGTGGGATACGTCCCTGAACAAAACAGGCAAAGCACCTGCCCTCCCTTCTCTCATTAAGTTTTCATCCAGGTGTGCATGTAGAGGGTGAAGTGGGGATAAGAATGGAGAATGGAGAAGAGGGGCATTGCAGTTTTATTTTATTTATATTTTTGAGACAGGGTCTCACTCCATCACCCAGGCTGCCGTGCAATGTGTGATCTCAGCTCCCTGCAACCCCTGCCTCCCAGGCTCAAGCTATTCTCTCACCTCAGCCTCCTGAGTAGCTGGGATTACAGGCACGTGCCACTATGTCTGGCTAATTTTTGTACTTTTTGTGGACACAGGGTTTCACCATGTTGGCGAGGCTGGTCTCAAACCTGGGCTCAAGTGATCCACCCACCTTGGCCTCCTGAAGTTCTGTGATGATAGGCGTGCGCCACCACACCCAGTGGATTGCAATTTTAAATAAAGTGGTCAGGGTAGAAAGTGAGAGAATTAATGCTGTGGGTATTTCAAAGGAAGAGCAGTCCAAGTAGAGGAATAAGCTCTCAGGTGCAACTGTACCTGGGAGGGAATAGATCATTTCAGGAGGTGAGGATGAAGGCTGCTAATGCAGGGCTTCCCCAGCCACTGTGAGGATTTTTTATTCTGAGCAGCACGAGGGGCTTGCGTTGGTGAACAGAGCAGCTCATCAAGTATTTCTGGCTCTCTGTCCTCTGAACACAGAGCAGAATGATGCTTTTTGCCTTTCCTTCCTCCCTCTCTCTCTCTCTCCCTCCTTTCTTTCTTTGCTTCCTTTCTTTTTCTTTCCTTCCCTCCTCTTTCTCTTTCCTTCCTGCCTTTCTTTCTTTTTCTTTTCTTTCTCTCTTTTCTTCCTTCCCTTTCTTTTCTTTTTCTTTCTTTCCCTTTCTTTCTTTCTTTCCCTTCCTCCCTTCCTCCCTTTCTTTCTTTCTTTCCTTCTTTCTTTCTTTTTTTCTTTTCTTTCTCTTTCTTTTCTGTTTCGGAGGCAGGGTTTTGCTATGTCACCCAGGCTGGAGTACAGTGGCATGATGCAGCCTACTGCAGCCTGGAACTCCTGGGTTCAAGTGACCCTCCTGCCTTTCAGCCCCGTAAGTAGCTGGGACTACTGGTACACACCACCATGCCTGGCTAACTTTTTTTTTTTTTTTTTTTTTTTGAGAAAGAGTTTTGCTCTGTCACCCAGGCTAGAGTATAGTGGCATGATCTCGGCTCACTGCAACCTCTGCCTCCCGGGTTCAAGTGATTCTCCTGCCTCAGCCTCCCAAGTAGCTGGGACTACAGGCGCCCACCACCATGTCCAGCTAATTTTTTGGTATTTTTAGTAGAGATGGGGTTTCACCATCTTAGCCAGGATGGTCTTGATCTCCTGATCTCATGATCCGCCCACCTTGGCCTCCCAAAGTGCTGGGATTACAGGAGTGAGCCACCACGCCAGGCCCTTTTTTTTTTTAATTCTTACTAGAGACGAGGTGTCACTATGTTGCTGGTCTCGAAACCCTGAGCTCAGAAATCCTCCCGCCTCGGCCTCCTAAAGTGTTAAGATTAGAGGTGTGAGCCACTGCACCCAGGCCTATTTACACTTAAGGATGTATCAAGATGTATGATGAGTTCTGGCTACTGAGTTTTGAGAATTCACTTTAGGAACACTTAATTACCACTGCTACATCTTCCAGTGCTTTTCACCACTCTGCCAAGATGCTAGAAGCATTTGAGATGGTGTCCAGAGCTGAAAGCCCAGGTTCCTGAGCCGTGATGGCCATGAGCAGGGGCTCCCTGCCTGCCCGAGATGGATGTGGTGCATGAGAAAGAAATGTCACTGAAATGTTGGGGTGTTTGTTACTACAACATGACTGGGGCCATCTTGACCAGTACAGAGCCATTATCAAGTTTTAAGCTGAAGAGTGACATGAGGTGATTTATTCTTTAAAAGGATCAGGCCAGGGCCAGGCACAGTGGCTCACGCCTGTAATCCTAGCACTTTGGGAGGCAAAGGCAGGTGAATCAGCTGAGGTCAGGAGTTTGAGGCCAGCCTGACTAACATAGTGAAACCCGATTTCTACTAAAAATACAAAAATTAGCCAGGTATAGTTGCAGGCACCTATAGTCCCAGCTACTTGGGAGGCTGAGACAGGACAGTCAGTTGAACATGGAAGGTGGACATTGCAGTGAGCAGAGATTATGCCACTGCACTCCAGCCTGGGTGACAGAGCGAGACTCCGTCTCAAAAAAAAAAAAAAAAAAAGGATCAGGTTGGGCCAAGCGAAGTGGTTCACACCTGTAATCCCAACACTTTGGGAGACCAAGGCGGGAGGATCACTTAAAGTCAGGAGTTCAAGACCAGCCTTGTCAACATGGTGAAACCCCATCTACTAAATATACAAAAATTAGTGAGGCATGGTGGCACATGCCTATAATCCCAGCTACTCGGGAGGCTGAGGCAGGAGAATCACTGCAACCCAGGAGGCGGAGGCTTCAGTGAGCCAAGATCATACCATTACACTCCAGCCTGATTCTATTTCAAGAAAAAAAAAAAAAAAAAACAGGCTGGACACAGTGGTTCACACCCATAATCCCAGCACTTTGAGCCCAGAAGTTTGAGACTGACCTGGGCAACATAGTGAGACCCTGTCTCTCTACAAAAAAAAAAATTAGCCAGGTGTGGTGGCCCATGCCTGTGGTTCCAGCTACTTGAGAGGCTGAGGCAGGGGAATCACTTGAGCCCAGGAGGTGGAGATTACAGTCAGCTATGATTGCACCAGTGCACTCCAGCTGGGGAGACAGACTCTGTCTCATAAAATAATAAAATAAAATAGGCCTGCGTGGGGGCTCACACCTGTAATCCCAGCACTTTGGGAGGCCAAGGCATGTGGATCACCTAAGTTAAGGAGTTTGAGACCACCCTGGCGAGCACGGTGAAAGCCCATCTCTACTAAAAACACAAAAATTAGCGAGGCATGGTGGTGTACACCTGTAATCCCAGCTACTCAGGAGGCGGAGGCAAGAGAATCGCTTGAACCTGGGAGGTAGAGGTTGCAGTGAGCTGAGATTCCGCCACTGCACTCCAGGCTGCACGACAGAACAACACTCCGTCTCAAAAAATCAAAAATAAATAAAAAATTAAAAATAAAAGGATCCCTGCCTGTTGTATCGAGAAGAAGCCATCTAGGGGCACAAGAGAAGAAGCAAGGAGCCCGGTCGTTAGGAAGCTATTGTGCTTATCTCAGCAAGAGAGGATGGTGACATGAATGACGGTGACGTGGATGACGGTGGTCGAGGCGGAGCTGCTGAGTAGCTTCTGGACATTGTTTGAAGGTAGGGCCAAGAGGATTTTTCTGATAGATCAGATGTGGTCAGGAGAGACTTGAAGGTTTCAGTCTGAGCAACTGGAAGGATGAGTTGCCATTCACTGAGATGGGAAGATATCAGGTGGACATGCTAAATTTGACTTGACTTTTTTGTTCTTTTTCTTTTTCTTTTTTTTTTTTTTGAGACAGGGTCTCACTCTGTTGCCTAGGCTGGAGTGCAATGGTGCCATCTCGGCTCACTGCAACCTCTGCCTCCTGAGTTCAAGCAATTCTGCTGCCTCAGCCTCCCAAGTAGCTGGGATTGCAGGCACTTGCCACCATGTCCAGCTAATTTTTGTATTTTTAGTAGAGATGGGGTTTCACCATGTTGGCCAGGCTGGTCTCGAACTCCTAAACTTATGATTTGCCCACCTCGGCCTCCCAAAGTGCTGGGATTACAGGCGTGAGCCACCGTGCCCGGCCTGGCTCTTCTTTTTGATAGGAAAAGTTTTGGAGGAGAGTTTGAGTCAGAGTGAGACTTGGGGAGATTTGACAGAGAGTAGGAAACAAGGAATTGGAGACAGTAAGTATAGATTATTCTTTCAAAGGCGCTTTGCTGGAAAAGGGAGCAAAGAAATGGGGCAGTAGATAATGTCTAAAGTGTAGTTAAGAGAAGCCTTATTATAGCGGAAGAAAAACATCTTATGGAGCTAGGCATGGTGGCTCACGCCTGTAATCCCAGGACTTTGGGAGGCCGAGGTGGGCGAATCATAAGTTTAGGAGCTCGAGACCAGCCTGGCCATGGTGAAACCCTGTCTCTACTAAAATACAAAAAATTAGCCGGGTGTGGTGGCTTGCGCCTGTACTCCCAGCTACTCAGGAGGCTGAGGCAGGGGAATCGCTTAAACCTGGGAGACAGAGGTTGCAGTGAACTGAGATTGAGCCACTGTACTCCAGCCTGGGCAACAGTGAGACTCCATCTCAAAAAATAAAGTAATTAAATTAAATTAAATTAAAATCTTATGTATGAGATGGAGTTTCTTTTTTTTTTTGAGACGGAGTTTCGCTCTTGTTACGCAGGCTGGAGTGCAATGGCGCGATCTCGGCTCACCGCAACCTCCGCCTCCTGGGTTCAAGCAATTCTCCTGCCTCAGCCTCCCGAGTAGCTGGGACTACAGGCACGTGCCACCATGCCCAGCTAATTTTGTATTTTTAATAGAGATGGGGTTTCACCATGTTGACCAGGATGGTCTCGATCTCTTGACCTCGTGATCCACCCGCCTCGGCCTCCCAAAGTGCTGGGATTACAGGCGTGAGCCACTGCGCCCGGCCGGAGATGGAGTTTCACTCTTGTTGCCCAGGCTGGAGTGCAATGGCACGATCTCAGCTCATTGCATCCTCCACCTCCCAGGATCAAGCAATTATCCTGCCTCAGCCTCCTAAGTAGCTGGGATTACAGGTGCATAGCTGGGATTACAGGCATGTGCCACCACACCTGGCTAATTTTGTATTTTTAGTAGAGATGGGGTTTCTCCATGTGGTTCAGGCTGGTCTCGAACTCCTGACCTCAGGTGATCTGTCCACCTCAGCCTCCCAAAGTGCTGGGATTACACGTGTGAGCCACTGGGCCCCATCTATCTTATGTATATTCTAATGTGAATGATCCAGCAGAGAGAGAGAAAAAAAAAATGATATAGCAGAGAGAGGGGAGAATTTCTGAGCAATACATGAGTAATCAGAGGGGACAGGATCAAGTGCACAGGCAGAGGGCTAGGTTCTGATGGCAGAGATGCTTCATCTATAACAGTAGGCAGGAAGCCAGAGCGTAGGGATTTAGAGAAGGATAGATAGGTGTGGGGAGGGGAGAAATCACACAGCTTCTCTGCTGATTTCGTCAGTATTCACAGTGAACCGAAAGAAACCCATCAACTAGGAGTGAGGGGAGGGGAGGAGGTGTTAGAAGTTTGAGCAGAAAGGAGAGATTATAAAATAACTGGTTGGAACATGAGGAGAGAAATTAACCTGGATAAGCATTGTATCATTGCCAAGGGCCATGAAAAGTCCACGTGAGGTTTGTGGTCATGAATTTGAAAGTAAAACTAGTCAGTGTGATGCCAGCCTCATTTGGCTGGACAGGTGCAGGTGCCTATCAGGCAGCAAATTGGAATTATCACCAGGGTTGTGGTTTTGCCCAGGGAGGGTGGGGAAGTGAGAGGGGGAGGTTGCTAAAGGTGTACACGTGGGAGAGAGGACTCTGACAGTGGAATCTAAACAGGGACGAAGGGGACGGAGAACATCAAGTCACTGATGTTTGATCTTAGGACTGATTCAGATTTGTCTTAGGAAGAAGACAAGCCTCTACCTCTACAGGGAGAATTCTTCACAAGCACACAGATACAGACCATTATGTAGATACAGTCTAGTCACAGGTTCTTGGGAAATATTTAACATTTAAAACAGTCCTGACTGGGCATGGTGGCTCACAGCTGTAATCCCAGCAATTTGGGAGGCTGAGGCAGGCAGATCACTTGAGGTCAGGAGTCTGAGACCAGCCTGGCCAACATGGTGAAACCCCATCTCCACTAAAACACACACACACACCCCAACAACAAAATTAGCCAGGTGTGGTTGCACACACCTGTAATCTCAGCTACTCTGGAGGCTTAGGTGAAAGAATCACTTGAACCCAGGAGGAAGAGGTTGCAGTGAGCTGAGATCATGTCACTGCACTCCAGACTGGACAACAGAGACTCTGTCTCAAAATGCATACATACATACATACACACATACATGCATATATACGTAAAACAAAAAATTTTAAACGAGATAATTCAGGTTGCATGAGGTCATAAGCATGGGGCCCTAATCTGATAGGGCTGCTGTCCTTAAACAAAGAGAAAGAGACCCCAGGGATGCTCATGTACAAGGAAAGGCTCTGTGAGGGCATAATGAGAAGACAGCCACGTACAAGCCAGGAAGAAAGGCCTCTGCTTGGGTGTGGAGGCTCACACCTGTATTCCCAGCACTCTGGGAGGCCGAGGCGGGCAGATCATGAGGTCAGGAGTTTGAGACCAGCCTGGCCAACATGGTGAAACCCCGTCTCTACTAAAAATACAAAAAATTAGCCTGGTGTGGTGGCATACGCCTGTAATCCCAGCTACTCTGGAGGCTGAGGCAGGAGTATCACTTGAACCCGGGAGGCAAGGGTTGCAGTGAGCTGAGACTACACCACTGCACTCCCTCCAGACTGTGCAACAGAGCGAGACTCCATCTCAAAAAAAAAAAAAAGAAAGGCCTTCAAGAGAAACCTACCTCGCTGGCACCTTGATCTTGAATTCAGCCTCCAGCACTGTAAGGAAATAAATTTCTGTTGTTTAAGCCACCCAGTCTATGGTCTTTTGTTATGGCAAATGGATACAAGGAGATTATGTTAAGTGAAATAAGCCAGTCACAAAAAGACAAAGTACCATGTGAGTTCATGTATATGAGGTAGCTGGAGTAGTCAAACTCATAGAAACAGACAGTGGAAAGGGAGTTGTAAGGGAAAGGGGGAGATGGTGAGTTAATGGGTAGATTTTGGTTTGCAAGAGAAAAAACTTCTGGAGATGCATTGCACAACAATGTGAATATACTTAAGGCTACTGAACTGTACATTTAAAAATGGGCACAGTGGCTCACGCCTGTAATCCCAGCACTTTGGGAGGAGGAGGCAGGCAAATCACGGGGTCAGGTGTTCGAAACCAGCCTAGCCAATATGGTGAAGGCCCATCTCTACTAAAAATATAAAAATTAGCTGGGGTTGGTGGCATGTGCCTGTAGTTCCAGCTACTCAGGAGGCTGAGGCATGAGAATTGCTTGAACCCGGGAGACAGAGGTTGCAGTGAGCCTAGATCATGCCACTGCACTCCAGTCTGAATGACAAAGTGAGACTCCATCTCAAAAAAAAAAAAATTGTTAAGATGACTGAGTGTGGTAGCTCACACCTGTAATCCTAGCACTTTGAGAGCCAAAGGGGGCAGATTGCTTTGAGCTCAGGCAGCATGGTGAAACCCCATCTCTACAAAAATACAAAAATTAGTTCGGTGTTGGTGGCTGGTGCCTGTAGTCCCAGTTACTCGGGAGGCTGAGGTTGGAGAATCGCTTGAGCCCCAGTAGCAGAGGTTGCAGTGAACCGAGATCACACCACTGCAGTCCAGCCTGGGTGACAGAGTGAGATCCAGTCTCAAAAATAAAAAATAAGTGTTAAGATGGCAAATTTTATGTTATATGTGTCTTACCACAATGAAAACACACACACACACACAAACACACAATGCTAAATTGTTGTATAATGAAACTATGAAACTTACAAGAATTAAGACACAGGCTGGGCAAGGTGGCTCACACTTGTAATCTCAGCAGTTTGAGAGGCTGAGTCAGGTGGATTGCTTGAGCTCAGGATTTCGAAACCAGCCTGAGAAACATGGAAAAACCCTGTCTCTACAAAAAATACAAAAATAAGCCAGGCGTGGCGGTCTGCACCTGTGGTCCCAGCTACTCAGGAGGCTGAGAATTTAGACATAGTAAGTGGGCTGAGCATCTTTTGTTTTTGTTGGATGTACAAATTCTTCCCTGTGGTTGCCTGTTTTTATCCTTTGCCCAGTTTTCTGTTGGGTTATTTGTCTTTTTTGTATAGATTTGTAAAATTTCATTTTTGTTTTTTAGGACAGAGTCTTGCTCTGTTACCCAGGCTGGAGTGCAATGGCACGATCTCAGCTCACTGCAACCTCCGCCTCCCAGGTTCAAGTGATTCTCCTGCCTCAGCCTTCCAAGTAGCTGGGATTCCAGGCACATGCCATCCGTCTGGCTAATTTTTGTATTTTTAGGAGAGCTGGGATTTCATCATCTTGGCCAGGCTGGTCTTGAACTCCTGATCTCGTTATCTACCCGCCTTGGCCTCCCAAAGTGTTGGGATTACAGGCGTGAGCCACTGAACCCGGCCTGTAAACTTTCTTTATGTATTCTGATCACTAATCCTTTCGTGGTTATGGAAATTACAACAATTTTATCCCAATCTGTGACTTTCACATATTACAATATAACATCATATGAAATCTTTAATATTACTTTAGCTCAGTGAGTCTTTGAACAGTTTGTGTTTTTTGGGTCTCGTTCAACAACATCTCATATATTTTATTCTGAAATTTCTTTTTTTTTTTTTTTTTTTTTTTTTTGAGATGGAGTTTCACTCTTGTTGCCCAGGCTGGAGGGCAATGGTGTGATCTCAGCTCACTGCAACCTCTGCCTCCCAGATTCAAGCAATTCTCCTGCCTCAGCCTTCTGAGTAGCTGGGATTACAGGTACGCTCTACCACACCTGGCTAATTTTTGTATTTTTAGTAGAGATGGGGTTTCACTGTGTTGGTAAGGCTGGTCTCGACCCAAAACCTTCTTCTGGGTTTTCTCTGACCTTGTGATCTGCCCGCCTTGGCCTCTCGAAGTGCTGGGATTATAGGCATGAGCCACAGTGCCCAGTGTATTCTCTATTCTGAAATTTCTTTAGTTTTGCATTTCACATTCGAGTCTATAAGTCACATTATTTGTTTTCTATATTGGGTTTGGGAGTGCATTTTCATTAGTATATTATCACAGGCTCCTAAAAGAAGTTCAAAAAAATTCTGTTGCCGGGCGCGGTGGCTCAAGCCTGTAATCCCAGCACTTTGGGAGGCCGAGGCGGGTGGATCACAAGGTCAAGAGATCGAGACCATCCTGGTCAACATGGTGAAACCCCGTCTCTATTAAAAATACAAAAATTAGCTGGGCATGGTGGCTCGTGCCTGTAGTCCCAGCTACTAGGGAGGCTGAGGCAGGAGAATTGCTTGAACCCAGGAGGCGGAGGTTGCGGTGAGCCGAGATCACGCCATTGCACTCCAGCCTGGGTAACAAGAGCGAAACTCCGTCTCAAAAAAAAAAAAAAAAAAAAAAAATTCTGTTAGATTTTATAAAACACGACTAGGCTAGGGTTAGAGTTAGGGTTTGGGTTTCTCTATCATAATATGTCACTCTGTGGATGTGTTAGGTTTTTTGTTT